>CANNZV010002656.1:0-89341 GCA_947561585.1 Caprella mutica | reverse complement strand
GTACAGATATGGGTAACATATGGTACAGATATGGGTAACATATGGTATTGATATGGGTAACATATGGTACTGATATGGGTAACATATGGTATAGATATGGGTAACATATAGTAAAGATATGGGTAACATATGGTACAGATATGGGTAACATATGGTACAGATATGGGTAACATATGGTACAGATATGGGTAACATATGGTATTGATATGGGTAACATATGGTACTGATATAGGTAACATATGGTATAGATATGGGTAACATATAGTACAGATATGGGTAACATATGGTATTGATATGGGTAACATATGGTTTTGATATGGGTAACATATGGTATTGATATGGGTAACATATGGTATTGATATGGGTAGCATATAGTACAGATATGGGTAACATATAGTACAGATATGGGTAACATATGGTACAGATATGGGTAACATATGGTACATATATGGGTAACATATGGTACTAATATGGTTAACATATGGTACTGATATGTGTTACACATGGTACTGTTATGTGGTTTTGTTATGGTTAACATGTGTATTCCATATGTTATACATGTGGCAAAACCACATGTATAACATATCGTCCAAGGTTCCAAAAATCAACATTGTATCCACATTGTTATAATGTGGACAAAACCACATGGTATACATGTGGAAATGTTTGCAGGGATATTCGATAATTGTTAACCTCATATTCGATAATTGTTAACCTCATATTCGATAATTGTTAACCTCATATTCGATAATGGTTAGCCTCATATTCGATAATTGTTAACCTCATATTCGATAATTGTTAACCTCATATTCGATAATTGTTAACCTCATATTCGATAATTGTTAACCTCATATTCGATTATTGTTAACCTCATATTCGATAATTGGTAACCTCATATTCGATAATTGTTAACCTCATATTCAATAATTGTTAACCTCATATTCGATAATTGTTAACCTCATATTCGATTATTGTTAACCTCATATTCGATTATTGTTAACTCATATTCGATAATTGTTAACCTCATATTCGATTATTGTTAACCTCATATTCGATAATTGTAAACCTCATATTCGATAATTGTTAACCTCATATTCGATAATTGTTAACCTCATATTCGATAATTGTTAACCTCATATTCGATTATTGTTAACCTCATATTCGATAATTGTTAACCTCATATTCGATAATTGTTAACCTCATATTCGATAATTGTCAACCTCATATTCGATTATTGTTAATCTCATATTCGATAATTGTTAACCTCATATTCGATTATTGTTAACTCATATTCGATAATTGTAAACCTCATATTCGATTATTGTTAACCTCATATTCGATAATTTTTAACTCATATTTGATTATTGTTAACCTCATATTCGATTATTTTTAATTCATATTCGATTATTTTTAATTCATATTCGATTATTTTTAACTCATATTCGATTATTTTTAATTCATATTCGATTATTTTTAACTCATATTCGATTTTGTTTAATTCGTATTCGATTATTTTTAACTCATATTCGATTATTTTCAATTCATATTCGATTATTTTTAACTCATATTCGATTTTGTTTAATTCGTATTCGATTATTTTTAACTCATATTCATTATTTTTTAACTCATATTCGATTATTTTTAATTCATATTCATTATTTTTTAACTCATATTCGATTATTTTTAATTCATATTCGATTATTTTTAATTCATATTCGATTAATTTAATTCATATTCGATTATTTTTAACTCATATTCGATTATTTTTAATTCAAATTCGATTATTTTTTAATTCATATTCGATTATTTTTAATTCATATTCGATTATTTTTTAATTCATATTCGATTATTGTTAACCTCATATTCGATTATTTTTAATTCATATTCGATTATTTTTAACTCATATTCGATTATTTTTAATTCATATTCGACTATTTTTTAATTCATATTCGATTATTGTTAACCTCATATTCGATTATTTTTAATTCATATTCGATTATTTTTAACTCATATTCGATTATTTTTAATTCATATTCGATTATTTTTAACTAATATTCGATTAATTTAATTCATATTCGATTATTTTTAACTCATATTCGATTATTTTTAATTCAAATTCGATTATTTTTTAATTCATATTCGATTATTTTTAATTCATATTCGATTATTTTTAACTCATATTCGATTATTGTTAACCTCATATTCGATTATTTGTAATTCATATTCGATTATTTTTAACTCATATTCGATTATTTTTAACTCATATTCGATTATTTTATACTCATATTCGATTATTTTTAACTCTATTCGATTATTTTTAACTCATATTCGATTATTTCTAATTATATTCGATTATTTTTAATTCATATTCGATTATTTCTAATTATATTCGATTATTTTTAACTCATATTCGATTATTTCTAATTATATTCGATTATTTTTAACTCATATTCGATTATTTCTAATTATATTCGATTATTTTTAACTCATATTCGATTATTTCTAATCATATTCGATTATTTTTAACTCATATTCAATTATTTCTAATTATATTCGATTATTTTTAACTCATATTCAATTATTTCTAATTATATTCGATTATTTTTAACTCATATTCAATTATTTCTAATTATATTCGATTATTTTTAATTCATATATTCGTATCATGTCAATCACTAGTCATTTTTCTTTTTAATTCTAATTACAAGCTTTATATATAAAAAAATAGGTACTTAATTTACAAGAGTATTCTCAAGTTAAATCATGAAAACAATAAAATAGATAATATTCTTTTAGACTGAACTTTTTTTTCAACATCGATGATTGTTAATTTTCAAATTATTTTGATCATAAACGAAACTGAATTTTTTTTCTATCCGAATTTCATTTATTTTCTCCCATCTTTCAATTATTTCTTCTAATAATTTCAATGCAAAATGCTTAAACACTGGAATTTTAAAAATAAAAAATATCAATATTGTAAAAAATAAATACAGTCTATTAATTAAACATTTAGTAATACGATACATACACATGCATTTCAGAATATCAAAATAAATAATGATAGTAATATCCAAGCAAGGAACCAATTGATTAATATATATTCCTTTTTCTTGAATAGTTAAATTATACACTGTGAACCGCATTCGGTCTTCCAGCTCGCACATGTCTTGGCTATTTTAAATGCCTGTCTTCTAAGGCTTCTTTGCCATTGTATTTCACGTGATTTCGAGTCTTGACAACATGTGACCCAATCACTGAAACGTCTGCACAAGGTTAAATACCTGCAAACTTATAGAAGGTTATTCAAAATAAAGTTCATAATCAAGGCCAAGGAGTCAACACTGCAATCATACGGAGAATATTAAAAGATATGACATTTGAATAAGCTTATAGATAAATCATGTGCTGGTTTTTACATCCACTTAGTAAATACATTATAAAGTATGGTCTCTTAGTAGATTATAAGAGGGGTTTAGTTTCCCAATTAACTTGCAGAATTATGTTGTGCGCATGGCTTCATATGAGGGCTCAATTCCTGATTAACAAAAATTTATTCTTCCACGTTGTTAATACTTCAAAATTGGATATCCATTTCAGAACATATTCTTTGGCTAGATTGTCCTTAGAGAAAAATTATTTCCTATGTAAAGTACCATTGGCAAATATTTAACCCATTACCTACCAGTGATCTCTTATGAGATCACTCAAAAATTACCTAATTTTCTGACAAAATTTATTCATATTTTCTATGTCAATTATGTTCAATATGAGAGAAATATACCTAATAAACTATAACATAGGTTAGATATGAGTAAAATTTTGATAGATAATTAGGCAATTTGTATATTTGAGCGTTTACTATGTTCTTGATAGGTAGAGGGTTAAATGGTTATACTCTAATGACGACGGAATGCATCGTAGCAACGAAAATAATACCTACAATCGTCACTCAACAGATTTGGTCGTCATCAGGGTCAGACGAAATGATTCAGCGTTTCATGGAGAGAAATATGCATGGGTATGAAGTCCAAGACTTGAAAAATAAGTATTAGTGCAAGGTAAATTATTTAGAAATTACATGGACAGAAGAAAAGAAATTTCATACATAGTGTACAATGTAGGTAGTTGTATACAATGTAGGTAGTTGTATACAATGTAGGCAGTTGTATACAACGTAGGTAGTTATACAATGTAGGTAATTGTATACAATGTAGGCAGTTGTATACAACGTAGGTAGTTAAACATTGTAGGTAGTTGTATACAATGTAGGCAGTTGTATACAACGTAGGTAGTTATACAATGTAGGCAGTTATACAATGTGGGTAGTTATACAATGTAGGCAGTTATACAATGTAGGCAGTTATACAATGTAGGCAGTTATACAATGTAGGCAGTTATACAATGTAGGCAGTTATACAATATAGGTAGTTGTATACAATGTAGGTAGTTGTATACAATGTAGGTAGTTCTATACAATGTAGGTAGTTGTATACAATGTAGGTAGTTGTATACAATGTAGGCAGTTGTATACAACGTAGGTAGTTATACAATGTAGGTAATTGTATACAATGTATGCAGTTGTATACAACGTAGGTAGTTATACATTGTAGGTAGTTGTATACAATGTAGGCAGTTGTATACAACGTAGGTAGTTACACAATGTAGGTAGTTATACAATGTAGGCAGTTATACAATGTGGGTAGTTATACAATGTAGGCAGTTATACAATGTAGGCAGTTATACAATGTAGGTAGTTGTATACAATGTAGGTAGTTGTATACAATGTAGGTAGTTGTATACAATGTAGGCAGTTATACAATGTAGGTAGTTGTATACAATGTAGGTAGTTGTATACAATGTAGGTAGCTGTATACAATGTAGGTAGTTATATACAATGTAGGTAGTTGTATACAATGTAGGCAGTTATACAATGTGGGTAGTTATACAATGTAGGTAGTTGTATACAATGTAGGCAGTTGTATACAACGTAGGTAGTTATACAATGTAGGTAGTTATACAATGTAGGCAGTTATACAATGTGGGTAGTTATACAATGTAGGCAGTTATACAATGTAGGCAGTTATACAATGTAGGTAGTTGTATACAATGTAGGTAGTTGTATACAATGTAGGTAGTTGTATACAATGTAGGCAGTTATACAATGTAGGTAGTTGTATACAATGTAGGTAGTTGTATACAATGTAGGTAGTTGTATACAATGTAGGTAGTTATATACAATGTAGGTAGTTGTATACAATGTAGGCAGTTATACAATGTGGGTAGTTATACAATGTAGGCAGTTATACAATGTGGGTAGTTATACAATGTAGGCAATTATACAATGTAGGTAGTTGTATACAATGTAGGTAGTTGTATACAATGTAGTTAGTTGTATACAATGTAGTTAGTTGTATACAATGTAGGTAGTTGTATATAATGTAGGTAGTTGTATACAATGTAGGTAGTTGTATACAATGTAGGTAGTTGTATACAATGTAGGTAGTTGTATACAATGTAGGTAGTTGTATACAATGTAGGTAGTTGTATACAATGTAGGTAGTTGTATACAATGTAGGTAGTTGTATACAATGTAGGTACTTGTATACAATGTAGGTACTTGTATACAATGTAGGTAGTTGTATACAATGTAGTTAGTTGTATACAATGTAGGTAGTTGTATACAATGTAGGTAGTTGTATACAATGTAGTTAGTTGTATACATTACAATAAAGGTAGTTGTATATAAAGTAGTTAGTTGTATACAATGTAGGTAGTTGTATACAATGTAGGTAGTTGTATACAATGTAGTTAGCTGTATACATTACAATGTAGGTAGTTGTATACAATGTAGGTAGTTGTATACAATGTAGTTAGTTGTATACAATGTAGGTTGTTGTATATAAAGTAGTTAGTTGTATACAATGTAGGTAGTTGTATACAATGTAGGCAGTTGTATATAATGTAGTTTGTTGTATACAATGTAGGTAGTTGTATACAATGTAGGTAGTTGTATACAATGTAGGTAGTTGTATACAATGTAAGTAGTTGTATACAATGTAAGTAGTTGTATATAATATAGGTAGTTGTATACAATGTAGGTAGTTGTATACAATGAAGTTAGTTGTATACAATGTAGTTAGTTGTATACAATGTAGGCAGTTGTATACAATGTAGTTAGTTGTATACAATGTAGGTAGTTATACAATGAAGGCAGTTGTATACAATGTAGGTAGTTGTATACAATGTAGTTAGTTGTATACAATGTAAGTAGTTGTATACAATGTAGTTAGTTGTATACAATGTAGTTAGTTGTATACATTACAATGTAGGTAGTTGTATACAATGTAGTTAGTTGTATACAATGTAGGTAGTTGTATACAATGTAGTTAGTTGTATACAATGTAGTTATTTGTATACAATGTTGGTAGTTGTATACAATGTAGGTAGTTGTATACAATGTAGTTAGTTGTATACAATGTAGGTAGTTGTATACAATGTAGTTAGTTGTATACAATTTAGTTAGTTGTATACAATGTAGGTAGTTGTATACAATGTAGGTAGTTGTATACAATGTAGGTAGTTGTATACAATGTAGTTAGTTGTATACAATGTAGGCAGTTGTATATAATGTAGTTAGTTGTATACAATGTAGTTAGTTGTAGTTGTAGTCACTTTTGTGTCTGTATTTTGATTTTATTGCTACTATAACATTGTCTATTGAATAACAGATTATCTAATTAATGCCGGAATTGAAGATAATAGTTTCATTATAATTAGAAAATTAAAGAAATAATTCCCGTAAAATTATAAAGAACAACATTATAATTTGAATGAAAAGAGTAAAGACTTTGTTAAAACTTACCATGCAACTTACCAATATTTTCCCTCTATGTCAAGAATTATCATGTTAATATAATAATATTATTGACACGTAGTGAATTTAAATACCAAATTAGCACATATCAACAAACAATATTTCACAAACACAATTATTTGTTATGATTTATACTATAAAATTATCTTCCTGTATAATACATATATTGTCTACGCACATAATACACTCTATAATCATTATACTGTATATCTTTGATGCATACAATATACTTTGTTTTATCATCACTTAGCGTATATAATTGCTATAAAACGCTTACTAGGGATTAAAAGTCGTACATAATTTGTCATTGCTTCAATATTTTAGTGTGAGTTAACATTCTTAAAATATAGAATTAATCATGCTGTTAATCATGCTCTTACATATGCTGTTAATCATGCTCTTACACATGCTGTTAATCATGCTCCTACTCATGCTGTTAATCATGCTCCTACTCATGCTGTTAATCATGCTCCTACTCATGCTGTTAATCATGCTCCTACTCATGCTGTTAATCATGCTCCTACTCATGCTGTTAATCATGCTCCTACTCATGCTGTTGAACACACAAACACACAAACTAACTAAATCCTTGACCTAGACACTCCAATAAGTTAACAAGTACTATCAGTTGAAAAAGTCACAGTCAGTTACATGTACACATAGGACGCTAATTTAGTTCTAGGAGCAAATATAGCAAAGAATATACAGCAGATATATTGTTATATGCTGCTGGAATGAATTTATTATTTGTACTGTACCTACTACCCAGTGTCTAAGACTCTATTGTGTCTATTTATATTCTGTGTAAGTCACAAATGACTATTGTATAAGTCAATATAAGTTCCACAGAGATGATGTTAAACATTACTGGATTCTTTCCGTTTTAACTGTTGATTTCATTGGGAAAATTTTCTTAAAATGAAATTGAAGCATTATGCATAAATTTATAATTATCAATTAAAATCTGAATGGTTACAAAGAAAAATGTTTATATGGAATTGTTAAACATTTTTAACACTTTCTTCCCCACCCTTTCCAATCTTCACCCCCCTCCCCGTCACATATTTGACCTCCAAATTTAAACAGGTCACTTCCGACAAAAAGTCCCACCCATATATACCTGTAGAGATTGCTCAGGTGTATATGTACCTGTAGAGATTGCTCAGGTGTATATATACCTGTAGAGATTGCTCAGGTGTATATGTACCTGTAGAGATTGCTCAGGTGTATATCTACCTGTAGAGATTGCTCAGGTGTATATGTACATGTAGAGATTGCTCAGGTGTATATCTACCTGTAGAGATTGCTCAGGTGTATATATACCTGTAGAGATTGCTCAGGTGTATATGTACCTGTAGAGATTGCTCAGGTGAATATGAACAACTAACCTATAGGGTTAATAGTTTTAACGCTGTCTTAGGTGTATCTAACTAGTGTCGGGGTTGTTGTCATATATATAAAGGTATTATCTACCTTTAAAAGTATTAATTATCTTAAAAGGTATTTTCTAAAGGAATTATCTACCTTTATATTAATTTATTCATTTAATGAGGGAACAGGTCTTGGAATTAATGGTCCAGTACGTAGCCACTATAATATGAACTGTATTTTAATTTCTACCTACTAATTTAAACATAGAAGAGGTTTCTTGCATAATTAGGACTCTGTTATGCTGAAAATATAATTTTTACAATGATATTAAGAAATAAGAAAAAAATTAAAAACTGGTCTTCAGGTTTTTTTTCTTCAAATAAATATTCCACTTTCATAAAGAAACTTAGGTATAACATTTATAACTTAAATTCTAATGTCATTTTCAGTGGTATTTCAACATAGCGACCAAACCCCCCAAAAAAAACAATTTTGCAATAAATATCAAGAGTTGGTATTTAATTTTCTGACTTTCAAACTAAGTGACAATGGAATATTTTATTATGACGTCATGACTAGTGAGTCACAGTGAAAAAATAAGTAAGGGGGGCTCAGATTTTAAGGGGGGTCATATCCCCCATATTAGATATCCAGAGAAGGGGGGGGGGGACACCATGGTTAACATTTTAACATATGTTTAAATTGTTTACTTTGGCACAGCATTATAATAACATTAGGCAAAATAACTACCTAATTAGGAGTTTGTAGCCAGTAGGTAGGACTTTATTAAAGGATATGCAGTGTTTGAGTGCAATGTACATACGCACTCACTAAATAACCTTGTCCTACAAAACGCAAGTGCACACATAAGCGTTGTGTACCACACTGCAAAAAATACTTGGTGCAATCTGATTTACCAGATAGTTTCTTGTTAATTTCTTTAGTTTATGATTTTATTTACATACGCACTTTATTAATATAATAAATAAGTACAATTGGTTAATGTGTTTACACTCTTTTTAGGTAGTTTTACTTTTGTGTCTCGAGACAATGCTTATTATTCTACGTTTATTCTAGAGAAAAAAGTCTCTTGTTTTGAGTCTGCAGATAATATTGTAGATTAACTTAGTAATGATGTGGAAAATTAGGGAATGTGATTTTGAAACGATAGGCACTTTATAAAGACTCTAAGTTATTTAGAAGTAATTTCAACGCTTCGAAAGTAGGTACATTGTATTATACAGTAATATATATATATATAACTTATCAATTATATACTGTGAGTATAAAACCTTACAAATATGTATTCTAGCTTTAGATTATTCAAATTATTTAGTTATTTGAAAGGTAATTAGTAGCAATTAAAGTGATCAGTAATTAGCTAAGAGTATACAATATTATTATAATAAATTCTAGTACCTACTATGTTGCAGTATTAGTAGATTTATAATAAAATGGTGAGGATAGGTGATAAATCATAGTGATGGTAGCATTGTTAGACAGTTTTGACACACTGGGCAGTGGGGGGGTGAGATTGTTAGGATTTGGGGTGAAGGTTAGCCCCCCTTTTGACCCCCTCTGAAACTCGAGGCAACCCCCACCTTCTACCCCCTCTTTGTGAGTAAGGGGGGAGGGGGGGGGGTAAAAGGTGGAAAGGAGGGGGTTAAAAGGTGAAATATTGTTACTTTAATCGAATAATTAAGAAATATATTTACAACGAATATTTTTGATATCTAATAAAATGTCCATAGATAAAGAAAGAATGTTAATATTTATGTTACTTATTAGTAAATAGATGATATGACAGTGCTGTTTAGTTAATTGTTAATTGCATGTTATATTAGTGGCTGTGCATGAGTGTTTATTGGTGTAATTAATAGCTATTATCGCGTAATTAAAATGCCATATAATGGTGGTGTTTAATGGGCTAACAGCGACCTCTTTGAGCTACAACTTACACTACGTGTAATAATTCAGTCTGGACAGAAAATGTGATGGAAAAAATGTATATCAATAGTATTAGTTTTTTAAATATTACATAAACTTCAGGTTGCAAATGTACTATCTAAGGCAAAAGTCTCTGAATTATGGTAATTTTTTTAATCACTATTTCTTAGTTTGTTATAATTTTCTAATGTTACAAATTTTTCATCATGTACTCATGAAATTTTTTTTCCACCATTGCCATTATTTAGTAAAGTGTGGGAAATAATTACGGACACACTTTTCTTTGACTGAGACTGCCTAAAAACATTTAATCATTGCAATTCGTATTGATACCGTAAATGGTATATAAATACAATGAATCTTAAACATGATTATTGACTAACAAAAGTTAATTGATTACAACCCTTTAAGGAGCTTAAGTGTAAGATATAAGCTACAATACAGTAAAGTAAAGCTCCCTGTAGCTTACATGTAACATAAAAGCTACAATACAGTAAAGTAAAGCTCCCTGTAGCTTACATGTAACATATTAACTGTATAAAATAACTGTGTCACTAGGTCTCCATTCAATAACACTCAGTTATTCTTAATTGTTCGTATAAAAGATGTTAACAACGACATATCTATTACATTTTGATGATGTCCTTCGTAACTTTTTATATTTAATGGAAACCATAATCAAACTTATTTAAAAAACAAATAATTTTTTAAAATTTCAGTTTGTTAATAAATAGAAATGAAGTAGCTTTTATATTTTGATATTATTTATTTATCAAAATATGATCTAGAATATACTCACCAGTGAAAATAAAATTAGATCGATAACTCATTTTCTACACAAAATGATATGAATTTACTTTCTGTATTAATAACATAAGCAATAAGATTTAGAATGATTGATAATGAAATTTATTAAATTTTGGTGATCGTTCATTGAAATGTTCAGTCAGGTACTCATTGTTATGTGGAACCTACAGGTTAATTACGTGGAACCTACAGGTGAAATAGGTAGAACCTACAGATGAAATACGTAGAACCTACAGATACACTGGATAGTACCTACAGATACAGTAGATAGTACCTACAGATACAGTAGATAGTACCTACAGTAGATAGTACCTACAGATACACTGGATAGTACCTACAGATATAGTAGATAGTACCTACAGATACACTGGATAGTACCTACAGATACACTAGATAGTACCTACAGATACAGTAGATAGTACCTACAGATACACTAGATAGTACCTACAGATACAGTAGATAGTACCTACAGATACACTGGATAGTACCTACAGATACAGTAGATAGTACCTACAGATACACTGGATAGTACCTACAGATACACTGGATAGTACCTACAGATACACTGGAGAGTACCTACAGATACACTGGATAGTACCTACAGATACACTGGATAGTACCTGCAGATACACTAGATAGTACCTACAGATACACTAGATAGTACCTACAGATACACTAGATAGTACCTACAGATACACTAGATAGTACCTACATCTACACTAGATAGTACCTACAGATACACTAAATAGTACTTACAGATACACTAAATAGTACCTACAGATACACTAGATAGTACCTACAGATACACTAGATAGTACCTACAGATACACTAAATAGTACATACAGATACACTAGATAGTACCTACAGATACACTAAATAGTACATACAGATACACTAGATAGTACCTACAGATACACTAGATAGTACTTACATCTACTGCACAATTCAAGGTTGTTGTAGAAAGTGACGTAGAATTGTAATCATTGTCATTGTTTCTAATAATTACTGTTATTTTGCTATTTTCTGCTCAATGGTCCCACATAAATAGCATTCTTGAGAATGCAATTTAGTGGAAAATAATTTGGGTGATAGGAGATGAACTCTACGACAGATTTTAAATATATTTCTATGACAGTATTCGAAGATATCTGTAAGATGAGAAATTGAGATTCATTGGTTCTACTCCAATGAGTAGAAAATAATAAATATTTGCTTATAGAAATACACAAAGTATATACAAATGAATCTATTTACGAATTAATATATGTCTGAAATTTTAAAAATAAATTGTTAAAAATTGAAATAGTATTGTTTGCATATCACAAGTAAATTGTATCTTAAAATTTCCTGTTTGAATAGATTAATTGGTGCTATACCTACCTACATGTATATAGAACTGTGCTACATTTACTAACTAACCTCCTTATATACACACGTAATAATGCAAATAAATCCGATGTGAAAGATAGGGACATAACAGTATGACAACTGCCACCGAATTAGCTCTTTCATTAACTTATCACTGCCCTGAGTGACGTACGACATCTTCCGTGTATTATACTTCTATTTATTTAATTACGTAAGTTACTTAAAAATTGTCTTTATTATGGGGGTAAGTTACGAATTATCGGGTAATTCCACATCTTAGGTCATACAAGAAAAAACGATTTATTATTCAATTTTTATTTTTATTGGTATCCTAGATACCTGCTTGTATCATGGATAGCAATTAACCCAAATTTAAATATTTTTTATTATATCGTTTTTTCTTGTATAACCGAAGATGTGAAACTGACCGATAATTCATATCCTACCCTAACCTAGTTGCATAACAGTGCCCAAACACAGACAAGAGTCAGTTAGTGGAGGTGTAACCAAGTTAGGCAGCAGGGGACAATACGAGGAAATGTAAAAAGACTAAGAATATGCACGCGGAAATTGAGAATCACGCACAAAGAGAAGGAGGAATAAAGAGTAGAATGGAGAAGAGATGAGAAGATGAAGTTAAGGGAATAAATGAATGATAACCTTGTAATGTTACCGAGATATTTAGATATACATAACATGTGTATTCTTTTGGCATGTTGATGAGCACAGTGATTAATTTATGAATGGAGAACAACAAATGAAGTTATTTAATAAGGTGATTATATAAACCATCTACTGTCCCTTTTAATGGATTTATTAGGCTAATTAACTCTATAATATTATATTATTTATATATAATGTGATAGATAAATTGTGTGACACTAAATTTATTTGAGATGGGGAGACAGCTTTAAGGAAACGAGTAGGTCATTGTGAGGTGGAGTTAGAGGTCATTGTGAGGTGAGGTTAGAGGTCATTGTGAGGTGAGGTTAGAGGTCATTGTGAGGTGAGGTTAGAGGTCATTGTGAAGTGGGGTTAGAGGTTATTGTGAGGTGAGGTTAGAGGTCATTGTGAGGTGAGGTTAGAGGTCATTGTGAAGTGGGGTTAGAGGTCATTGTGAGGTGAGGTTAGAGGTCATTGTGAGGTGAGGTTAGAGGTCATTGTGAAGTGGGGTTAGAGGTGATTGTGAGGTGGGGTTAGAGGTCATTGTGAGGTGGGGTTAGAGGTCATTGTGAGGTGAGGTTAGAGGTCATTGTGAGGTGAGGTTAGAGGTCATTGTGAGGTGAGGTTAGAGGTCATTGTAAAGTGTGGTCAGAGGTCATTGTGAAGTTAGGTTAGAGGTCATTGTGAGGTGGGGTTAGAGGTCATTGTGAGGTGGTGTTAGAGGTCATTGTGAGGTAGTGTTAGAGGTCATTGTGAGGTGGTGTTAGAGGTCATTGTGAGGTGGGGTTAGAGGTCATTGTGAGGTGTGGTCAGAGGTCATTGTGAAGTGTGGTCAGAGGTCATTGTGAAGTTAGGTTAGAGTTCATTGTGAAGTGGGGTTAGAGGTCATTGTGAAGTTAAGATAAAGGTCATCGTATAGCATAATTCAAATAGAAAAAAAGACTGAAATAACAATATTCTCCATTCATAAATTAATGCTTATTTGCCATTCATATTTCTAATATATTGGATACATGCAGAGGAAAAGATCATTTTAGCTAACTCATGTTTTTTTTATGTTACCAACATTTTCTATGTTATTGCTATGTATAATTTATCTAATATACTGTTTTAATTATTATGAAATTCATACGGAGATCAAATTTCGATTCAGGTCCAAAAGAATACTAATAATATTTTGTGTAGTTACACATTGACATTTAGAAATGGAACCAAATTGTGCCTCTCAACAAATGTATTTCCAAATTTGAATTCAACTTCGAAGTTATTCTTTAGTATGCATTGAAATAATTTTTATCATTAATTTAAAACCCGTTATAGCATACATTTCTTGGTAAACTATGTCCGAAAAGTTCCTTGAATATAAATATAACAGGGAATCAAATGACCAGGGACCAATTGACTGTTGATCAAATGGTACGGGGATCAAATGACTGGGGATCTAATGACCAGGGTTCAAATGACCGGGGACCTAATGACCGGGGTTCAAATGACCAGAGAATTAATGACCAGAGATTTAATGGTACGGAGATCAAATGACCGGGGATCAATTGACTGGCCACCCTTTAATATGTTTATTGTTAAATATCAAATAATAAAAATATATAATTGTTTCTTCAAAGCAACACTGTGCATATGAGTTTGAAAAATGTTATTGGTGACTATTGCTTCAAATATATACTATATAAGCTTTAAAGATTATAATTCTTTGTTTCCTGAAGCAACATTATGCCATATATGGTTAGTGAAGTATGAATATACATTTTATACCTATTAATTTAGAAATTTTGATTGCTGCTGGTGAGACGTTTAAAGAAAGCTTATATAATGAGACAATAGTAAACTAATCTTATGGAGAAGAGAAATGTAAATATAAACATTATGAAAAATTGGAGATATTATTTGCCTATTATTTCCAATTATTTCTTGGAAATATTTTTTCCTTTATTATGACACTTGTACAAATAATAGTAAGTGATAATTATTGCAATAGTAATAAATTATAGTTAGATGCACCATTTGTTATATGTTCTCCGTATTATTTTCTGACATTGAAAAAATAGGGATAGTGATAATATTATCTATTGTAGAATTACATAGATGATATCTAATTATGACAATAATGATGTTTGTATATCTTTAGTGTGCATGATATGTTACAACTGTATAATGTTATTCAGACAAAAGAATTGTAAAAACTAATTAGGACTAAGAACAACGATAAGTAATACTTATAGATTCATATATAGTGTATGGATGCAGATATGTAATAATTAATTTCTAAATTTGATATCAATATATTGTGTTATGTCATGTTTTTAAAATATATTTTTAGCTATATATGTTATAGTGGATTACATGTATTGTAATAATAATTTTGATTACATTTATCACAATTTCTTTCATTTTAAATATCTAAATGAAGTTAAGATATAATCATAGTTTGTTCTGTTAGTTTGGTTATTAATGATATATATTAATTCTATATTTTCCAATAGTTATCATATTTGATGTAAAATGCTGTAATGCTAAGTTTTTAAAGGTAGTAGCTGCGACGTTAGTGGCAGAGTTTATACTACAGTGATTTTCTATACTAGGATAAATTACGAGTTATCGGACAGTTCCACATTTTCGACCATGATACCTGCAGATATCGAATACGAATTAAAATAATTAGCTAGAGTGGTAAATTATAAACTTTTTTGAATGATCGAAAATGTAAAACCATCCGGTAACTCGAAACTTATTTCAATTTTTTGTGATCTGTTAAAGAAAAATTAAAACTACAAATGCTATTCGTATTTTGTGTAGTCTTGTATCATAGCGTGGACGCAAGTGTTAAAATTGATCTCAGTAACTATAAATAAAGTCACAGATCACCGCAATTACATCTAATTTACACCGAAGTCTGACTCCATTAAACGCTACCTCCAACCCAGATAATTCCGTATCTATAAGTCCCCCCTTAAATCTCGCGTACACAGTTTTCTATGATATTCCTACGGGCGTGTGTCGGAAAATGGCACTCGCGCGGTCACTAAATTATACACATCACTTTCATCTTCACTTCGACAGGTTACTTTTACTTTCGTAGTGCGTGATTGAGGCGCACATGCGTATGACTGCGTGACACCAGTTTCACTTTTCAAATCAGTTAGGTACGCATACCGCTCGCTGACGCCGCGTGAATTCAACGAGAAACATGACAATATTGTCACCACTGCACTTGATATCAGTATCGGATATTTCGATAGCGCCAGCTCTTCAAGTTTTATTTACTGTTTAAAAACAACAGAAATGGTTTCTAGTCATTATACAGAATCAATTCTTATAGAGTATATTGGAGAAATATCGTATTTGAAAAAATTCGATAAAATAATTATGCGGAATTCAACATTTTCAATTCGTTTTTTATTATAATTACTAGTACAATACCTGATATTGAATCCAAATATTCTCATTAAAAAAAATCTCTAAAAAGCCGAAATATAAATAATTCATCCTTATAAAATTATTAGTGTCATTATTATTGTAGCCCGTAGTCATGATACTGCCACAAAGGATTTATTTTCTCTTTTAATATGCGTTTCTTAATAAAAAGTGTGACACACGGACAGACTGATAGACGGACGTGGCTCTTATTATACTACTAGTGTACTTGCCTGTTAAAAATAGTAGGTCTTCAATAATAAGTTAAAATGTTATTGTTAGTGAATTCAAATATTTTTTTTCTTTCAAGAACTGATACTTTATTTCATAGATAAAATACATATAAAAGTTGAATGAAATTATAAGAATTCAAATTTCATATCAATATATTCCCGTGTGTATCATAGTCACATTCTTCATGTTTAATAACCATCGAGTAAAAGCGGACACCAAATAAATAAATAAACACACGGCGGAAATTATTAGGATAGATAGATAATAATTAATATAGTTTTTCTTCATCATCGAAAATGTGGAACTGCCCAGTAATTTGGAACTTGCCTTAAGCTACAGCAAATAGATTGAATTAGAGACGATAGAACTAAAAATAGATTACTGACATTATTATACAACAAAAGGGTTCAGGTACTTTTTACCAAATTTTATTTAAAATATAACAGCTGCGATATAAAAATAGAACTATATGATACTATAAAAGTACCTTGCAATTTAATTGTACTGTTATTTATTACAAATTCCAAAATTAGCTTCAGCTGGAACTATTTTGGTAAATTCTAACAGCTGTTTCAGTAGCATCCATTTATTTTATTCCATTTGAAAAGCGAATGATACAACTCTTCAATTCATACATTAACTAAGACTAGTAACGTGCATATATTTAATATTCCTATATTTTTTAATACTTAAGGACATTACTCTCATTTTCCATTACATTTCTCAAAAATATGGTTCCAGTAAAAGTTATTTTCTATCCCGTGACGTCATCACTTTGTGTAGAATGCTTTTCGTATACATCATATTTTAATATATAATTAAGATTGGTGTATGAATAACTACAAATTACAAACATGAACCATTATTCAAATAATCGTTTATGAAAATGAAAATATGTACCTACATCAATCAGTTCAATGATTGAAATAGAAAAAAATAGAATTCTCATATACCTACCTAACATCAGATATTTCATTCATTTAAATTAATTACCGTAATTATGAAAAAATCGTTATTGTTTAATTAAAAATATTCTAAATATGAAAAATATCATTTATTTCGAATATTTATTCATATTCTCACCAGTCAATAATCAATAAAAAGATTAATTATTTGTTTCATTATATTTATAATCGTGAAAAATATGCTATTTATTTTCGTGAGTGAAAATGATAACCAGCGTAGAATTTTATTTTTAATTTTCTAATTTATAAAATAGTTAATGTTTGAACTAACAAATAAGTTCAAAAATTAACTACATATATACATACGTAATTACGTATGTATATAGCAGAATTTTTTAAATTTAAATTTATTGTTCATTGTTTTAATTTAATGTTTTATTGTAAATAAATTTAAAAAAATTAAATCATGGGAAAATAAATCCGCTCAATTTTATTCATATTATTGACTGATGGTACAGCATAGTATAGAGATAAATATTCAACAGATGGAAGTTGCTTATAAACAGGGTAAGTTTCGAGTCACTGGACAGTTTCAGATTTTCGATTGTGTAAAATAACGATAGGGTATTATTATTATGATTTATCTCGTTAATCTTTAAATAATTCATATATAGTTTCTATATATCATCGAAATTGTGGACCCGTTCAATAATTAGGAATTATAGTGTAATAATATTTGAAACATGTTATCGTTAAGATGTTTCAATGGTAAAAAGGAAATAATATAGATTTTACAGTGTCATCAAATAAGGAAAACATTGATATTTTTTTACAATTTAGAAATATATATCATAATAATTTAGATCTAATGATAAGACAATATATTATAAAATGACTGAATAAAGGAATAGCAATATTCATTAGCCATTTCTTAAAAAGATATATTTATTTTAGTTCCCCAGTGAATCATTAACGGCATGTAAAGAAAGTTATCATAGAAAACTTTACATGGCAGACTACATAAACAAATTCTTAAAATACTATAATTACTAAATAATCAAAACAAAGACGTGTACAGATGAAATAATAGATTAAATAATAAACTTTGTGTTGCTGTGTACCTAGAATATACATCTAGAAAAGTGAAACATGTGTTGCTGTGTACCTAGAATATATAAATAGAACACTAAAAGTCTAAAACATGTGTTGCTGTGTAGCTAGAATACATAAATAGAACACTAAAACATTTTACTGTCATTTCTGTAAAAGATAGAAAATAAAATATGGTACCCAGTAAACGGTTCGAAAACAAATTACTCGAATGAACAATTACCGAAGATTATGTTAGTTGTGTTCTGGGGACCCCCGAACAATTTACCTAAAGCCAGAAAATGTATATAGAATAGGTGACAGAGAACTACAAATGTGATATACTTCGACTGTGTCATAATAGTGTAATATATATAACAATATATACTCACTCTGAAATATACTGCAGACTATAGATGTGCCGAAACACTTTCGTGAAATCTGAAAAGAAAAGAGAGAGAAATAAGCGATACTATTTTGAACATTAGAGTGCATAAAAGGTACAAAATATTATTACTTCTAATTCTGTGCAGCCAAAATGAGTTTCTTTTACAAAGATGAATGATATAATCAACTTAGATATTTCGGATCACCTGTAGAATCTGCACCCCAATCGAGTTTGTGGTGCGGATTCTACAGAAGTGAAATCTTGAGGCGGCACGTCCCCTGGTATATGTACTTGTACTTCATTTGATATCGGAAATAAACTGCAAATGTACCTGTGACACCCAATCGGGGATCACAGGTACATCATTCAGAGAAGTATTTCTATACCATTATCAATTAATTGAATGTATTTTAGTAACTGTGTATAGTTCAGATTAAATTATAAAAGTTCTTACAACGTGTTTATAACCAAATAATAATTCAAAAAGTGACTGACAGTTTTCCGCTCTGGCAATTTACCGTCTGACAGTTTTACGTGTACCATCTTTTTACAGTCAATACAAATAATATTTCAGTTATTTTCTGTCATACCTATATACTACAGAGTACAGGGTGCCCATGAAAGGTATTTTTGATGTTAAGAAGGTTTGAGAAGTGTGTTGACAAGATCTCTGTCATACCTGTTGATGCTTACTTTGATATCCCTTTTATTCCGTGTACTAATTTTTGTATGTTATCATTTTCTATGAATGCATGCACAATGCACATTTTACTATTATTTGTTTAGCAGTTATCGGTTTTCAACAGTCACACAAACACTGACGTAATCGCTGCATGCAAAATGGTCTACCAGCGATGATCGCTGTGCGATGATCGCAACAACCGCTACTTGCAAAAAACAGACAATATCACTTAATTTAATTATTTTATTAAGTTATCCATAATACTTCTTAGTTTCATATATTTTGTTTCAAAGTACCTAAAAAAAAGTATATTTTTTTTTCTCTAACTCCACAATTCTTTAATTTATTTCAAAGACGGAAACTAATAACTTAGATTTTTACATGACTATAATGTATATGTAACTACATATTCCTATCTCAATACTTCTTATGTATATAGTACTATATACTATATAGTTTATATATTATATAGAAATATACCCACCTGTTGAATTATTGTAGTCTATTAAAAGGAGAAAAATGAGGCTAAAGATATTATAGGTTAATTAGCGTGTACATTTTAGTTCTTTCTTGCCCTTCATAGCATTGTGTTCACAGTCTCTCAGTCATTCGGAGCTAAAATATTGGCCAGAGATTGTCTCTAATCGAGCATACGCATCGGCAATTAAATATCCATTTACTAGATCTATTTCTAATTTATTTCTCATTCCGAAGAGACAGTCTTGGCATGATTCTTTTCGCAAATTATTATTGTGAAGAGGAGCTCTTATAATAGCTTCTGATTGTTATTGTTCTTTTTGTCATTTATATTAAAAGGAGGTATTTCGCTTAAGGATATCTTTTTAAGTTAGTTGTTGAATACTTCTCATATTAATTATATTGCAAATTTTAGCTAACACTTCATATCTGGTGTACTGGCTGAAGAGCTTTAACTATAAAATGTAGTTTTAAACTATTCATACTTATTCAATATAAATGGAGTATTTTTTGGCATATTTGTACCGGGTGGACCCTAAATTAAAACTATTTAACTTAGAGCATTGATAATTTGAGACAGATCTAATCGTGAAAGGAAACATTAGAAAATAAATCATTTGGAATTTTTTGGCTAATAAAATGATAGTCTTAATTTGCAAAACAATGTCGTGCTTTTTTATGTTCTGTCCATTTTCCTCTATAGGATTTCAAGTGGAAATAAGAGTTTCATCATTGATAGTTATCTTCAGTTTCTATATGTTCATTTTTTGTGGAACATTTACAAATTTTAAACGCTATGGGGGAAATCTTTCAGAATGTAATAGGACAGACTTTAAAAAGCTAGAGTGCGATATTGTCTAGTAAATTATGCTTATAATTCAGAGGATATAATTTTAATAGCCAAATGAAAAGAAAAAAAAGATTGTTACATGTTCTCTTTTTATTGATTTTTATTTTAAAAACAAATAAATAGGGTCAGACTTTTATGAATCACACTGCATAATAAAAAGTGTTAAACCCCAACCCCCAAACATGACCGCTACCCTAACCTTAGGTTATATACTGAATAGTTTATTTAGAACTTACTTGGGGTTAATAATAAAGAATTAATTTATCAATATGGAAGTAATCAATTTATAAAAGAAATAGTTGATAATTAATTGAAAAATGGAAAAAACAATATTCATTTATTTTTTCACCATTTTCCAAGTTAAGATGCCTAATAATAATAATTAGGGTGAAAATTTTCCCCAGTAGCAATTTTCCCAGTGACAATTTTACCAATGGCTAATATCCCAGTAGCAATTTTCCCAGTGGCCATTTTAAACGAGTGTAATTGACAACAAATGTCTATTCCTACATTTATATTTAATTAATTATTTAATTTAGGTTAATAGTGACAGACAATTTGCACAGAATTATTTGTTCATTGGTCTAGGGTAAGTTTCAAATTAGCGAACAGTTTCACATTTTTAATCATAAAAAATGTACGTAATAACATTCATTTTAACTCGTTCTTAAATTATATAGATTTTCATATGTGATCGAAAATGTGGAACTGTTCGATAACTCGGAACTTACCCTATATCCATATTTGAATAAATATAATGTACATGTGGTTGTTGAATGAATTGTAAAAATATAACTGTTTTTATAATTTTGTTTTGAATCTTGATAAGTATACGTTCGATACATGAAATGAATAACATTGTTGACAGAATTATACACTATTTACCAGATGTAATAATTTTTTTTATTTTTCATTAATATTTGATAATTACTCACGATTATTAAGAATGTATAAAGTATGATGATATAGGTAATTAATTTTATATGATAAGATGTACATATATAAGTAAGATGTTGACGTAGGTTATTGCATATGATTAAGATGAATATAAGTATGATGTTGACGTAGGTTATTGCATATAATTAAGGTGAATAAAAGTATGATGTTGACGTAGGTTATTGCATATAATTAAGGTGAATATAAGTATGATGTTGACGTAGGTTATTGCATATAATTAAGGTGAATATAAGTATGATGTTGACGTAGGTTATTGCATATAATTAAGGTGAATATAAGTATGATGTTGACGTAGGTTATTGCATATAATTAAGGTGAATATAAGTATGATGTTGACGTAGGTTATTGCATATAATTAAGGTGAATATAAGTATGATGTTGACGTAGGTTATTGCATATAATTAAGGTGAATATAAGTATGATGTTGACGTAGGTTATTGCATATAATTAAGATGTGTTTAAGTAAGATGTTGAAAAGGTATATGTAATATATTGTATGGTTATTATGTATTTTAGTATGATGATGGTGTGTATAATGTATATCTATGATTTACATATATAATGTACATAGTGTGTACAATCCTTATACAATTATACATAATATTACATGTCCAATGTGAAATCCAGTTATACATATTATGTTCACTGTACAGATGTCAAGAGAGCTCCACAGATGTTTCTACCATTTAATTGTAAGTATTTGAACATACAATTTTATCAGTATTTAAAAAATTTCAATTGAAAATAAATTCTGTAACTCTGCATTGAAATGTTAACAAAGAAAATAAGTACATGGTTGAGCAGTAAAAATTGATAGTTTGTGAGTTTTTATATCTGTACATAGAAAAAATATTTAAAGTTTTTAGTAACTAAAAAACCTCTATTTCTACCTTAATTAGATAATTTTTTTGACAACAATTATTATGAAGAATTTCATGTAAACCTATGACTGGTTAACAGTTAACAATTATAATGAAGAATTAATTGTGCACCTATGATTGGTTAACAATTAATATGAAGAATGCATTGTAAACCTATGATTGGTTAACAAGTTAATGACGTCAGAGCTATGAAAAAAATATCATGATTTAAGAACGACTGCTCAATGTTTAAAAGATTATCACTCCTAACTAACTTTATGATAAGATTATCATTTTTAATTGCCGCAGTACTAACTTTATGTGTGCAATAAACATGCTAATTAACTCAGGTTAAAATGAGAAAACATATACTTATAGTTAATAATGCAGGTGCATCTTTTTATTTATGATATGAAACAATTGACTTAACTATTCAAAACTGTGATTTGATATCATTGAATTAATATGATAATGATAAGTTTATTGAGATATAAAAATATACAAATTCATCCAATTTACAAAAGGAAAATAATCAAACACTAATATCAATCTGCGCATTTAAAAAAATCAAGCCTTGTTAGACCATACTTGGTCCATACGTTATCTATATTATAACAACAATAACTATGTGTATTTAAGGGTCAGAGAATGATGTACTGCTCAAAAATTACTTGAATTATATGTTACATAGACCTCAAAATATTCAAATCATTACAATTTCATCATAATATTGCTTATAAATAAATAGGGGTGGGATATAATTCTAATTTCGCGGCATTAATATAGTAGGGTGAAATGTATGTGAAAAATAATCCATGAATTTTAATAAAATTTAAAAAAATATTAACGTTCTAAACGACTGGAAATAACACAATTATTAGTCCAGTACAATAGAGGAATGTAAAATTTAGCTTAAATTTGATGTGACAATTATTATTGTTTGTAAAAAATTTACTTTTGAGGATGAAAGGATTTCACTATTTATCGAGAAAAATTATACTTTACATCAAAACGTAAAATTCAAAGAAATATTTAATACAATTTATTTATTTTCAGGAATTTCCTTTTACATTCATATCCCAATCTAATAGGGAATCTCAAATTTATCAGACGGTATCATATTTTCGACTATACAATGATATAATTAATCACATTTTTTATTTGGTACAATAATGATACCTTCAGGTATCATTATTGTACCAAATAAAAACAAAAACTTATATTATATATTTTTTTTCTCTTCGTTCGAAAATATGAATCGTCCGATAAGTCAGACCTCACCCTGTGGTTAAAATAGTACTATCAAAGTCAAGTAAAGGCAAGTTTTTCAATGTTGCACTGCCATGTAAACATGACAATGGCTGGTGAAGTGAAGAAAAAAGAAGCATTTTATTGAGTTTTTATATTGAAGACACGATCGTTTAGAGACATTAATTTGAACTGTATGGTGCACCAAAAATAAACTTATTATACATGAATAAGATTCTATTATTTTTAAAGTTAAAACATAAATGTATGATACAAAATAGTAATAAATGGCGTAAATTTTATTTCTTATTTTTCTAATAAATAAAATTAAGAGCTTAATTCTTATATTTCAAAACTAACTTAGTAAATTTAATATAATGTGGTATAAATAAAAGGCAATACAACACAAATTTTCTAAATAATCAAGTAAAGAATAAATCGTATACTATAATTAGAAATATTATTCTCTGCTGGAAAATTGAAAATTAAAGTAAAATTAAATTAAATTAAAATATTCTAATACCCTCTATTTGGTATTACTCCTCTAATTTTATTTGGTATCACCCTTTTATTTGGTATTACCCCTCTATTTGTTATTACCCCTCTATTTGTTATTACCCCTCTATTTGGTATTACCCCTCTATTTGGCATTACCCCTCTATTTGGCATTACCCCTCTATTTGGTATTACCCCTCTATTTGGTATTACCCCTCTTCTCGATTTACCCCTCTATTTGGTATTACCCCTCTTCTCGATTTACCCCTCTATTTGGTATTACCCCTCTATTTGGTATTACCCCTCTTCTCGATTTACCCCTCTATTTGGTATTACCCCTCTATTCAAAAATCATTCAAATAAACTGGATATTAAATTAGCCAATGGTGATACATTGCAAACATATTTCCAACTCTCCACCATTTACCTTTAATTTGTAACACTAATTTCCTGATGATAATTTACTTCATTTTCTTGTGTTCAGTTCGATAAGAGAAGGAGAGACAAATGTGAATGCATGCCCCATCGAAAACAAACAGTGGCCCCATAGAGTATACCTGCCACCAGGAGATGGATTGGACCCTCTTCTATTTATGCAACACGTCAGATGTTTTAATTCAACTTCTTTAGGACTTTTTGGGTTATTATTAGCTACAACCAAAGCTCTTAAAATACCTTCTGATTGTTGGTTTTATTTCTTATTTGTTTTGGTAAATTTATTATCCTTCAATAAAATAAAAAAGTAACTGATTGAAAATGGAGTATTTAAAATGCATGCATTAACTCATTCATTCCTGTGAGTCATTGTACAGTTTACAATTGGTATTTAATTAATTTTTGTTTAAGTTTTATTTTGTAAAATATTTATAAAGCGATAAAAATGTTTATATTTTCGGTGGACTAACCACAGTATGTTACTTTTTTCATAATATTATACATCGTGTAACATGCTATATAAAAGTTAAGTTTTATAAATTAAATAATGATATATATTGTTTATATTATATAGGAACTAGTGTTAATTCAGAAAATAAAAATTAATGGGTTCATATCATTTAATTTCAATATAGATTATATAAAAATAAAAAGCTAAAACATGTTTAATCTTAGATTTTTATCGGATTGCTCTAGAAAAGTAAGCATAAATACAGTTCTAGGAACTATCAGATCAAAAACTACCTGAATGGACATAATTTGATATGTGAACAAACTTAAAAGATGCGTAATAAAAAGTATTAACCAAAGTATCACGAATCTTCTGGTAGCATCTAGTTTATTTATTTGGCAGGTAGTACCAGTGGCAGTGATATTTTTCGTTGATGGTACAGTTTATAGTGTGAGTGCTCATCCCGAGAGTGAAATCTAATAAAGTGTAGCAGTTAACTGCAATACATGGCACCGTTAAACTATCGATACAGAGTCTCTATGGCCTGCACATGTGGGGAGCTTACGAATTATCGGTCAGTTCCACATCTTCGGTCATATAAGAAAAAAAGATAGGTATCAATTTTAAAATAGGTATCCATAATATCTGCAGTATTATCTAACAAATAATTTAATTCGTATCCATGATACCGACAGGTATCAAGGATACGAATAAAAAATGAAGTTAAATAATACAGGTATCATGGATATATTTTAAAATTGAAAAAAATAATTATGATTATATCGTTTTTTCTTATATGACCGAAGATGTGAAACTGACCGATAATTCGTAACTTATCCGAGCAATATAACCAGTTTTTCTTATTTTATTTTAAACAATTTACCAAGTACCATAGATTATATATGTAATAGAACATCAGGAAATTATTATGTAACTCAATGTATTAATAAAATCACAAACTTAAGATGGAATAACTTAAATACACATCATTATAGCATGAATATGATTTTAAAAATATTATGAACAAAAAAGAAATAAATTATTTAAAGGAGAGTTACTTAATATTATATTATTTTATCATCATTTAAAGCAAAAAAGTTTTTCGTCAATTTTTCTTTACGATCAGGTCTTGTAAGGCCATGCCTCCGTGAGTCTTCACTGAAATATATTATGGCAAAGTATTTACACCTGTAGTTTATATTTATACAATATATGGCAATTAATTGCTCTACTGAAAGTAAATAGACTTAGTGGGATATACTGTAATGTGTTGCTCATGGGGCTACAAATAGAACTTACTGCTTTATATTTAATGCAATGTTCACAGTGTTTAATGGTTATGATGTGTGTACTAAAATACAGTGCATATAATAATGTATATTATTAATAAAATAACGTATAGCAGTTAAAATTCTCATGATTCAAAATAGAGTATTTTGTATAGATAGATCAGTTATTGAAGCAAATTATTGTATAATAAAGGCAAATTAATTATCAGATAAGAATTTAAAATTTTAAGGAAATTTCGATACTAGGTAAATTTTAAAGGAATCGCATCAAAATTTTGAAATAAATTCATTATGGAAAATCTTTTCACAATGAATATATATATTTTAATGCTTATATTTAGATGCTCATATATAGATTCTTTTCTTTAATAATAACCTATTAATATTAAAATTAAAATATAATTATCTACATGTCTTTTTATATATGAATTTTATTATGATTTTCATAGTTCTAATTAATTATATTATAGTAATAATTAATTTTCATGTAATCATTATGC
Organism: Caprella mutica; assembly: GCA_947561585.1. NCBI lineage: Eukaryota > Metazoa > Arthropoda > Malacostraca > Amphipoda > Caprellidae > Caprella > Caprella mutica. The sequence goes on along the minus strand of CANNZV010002656.1, from coordinate 62,018 downwards.
AATATTTATTTAAAGCTACATGCGCAAATTTTTGCATTATGACATTTTCAGTAAAAAATAAGAAAACCACTTTTTATAATTTTAGCTCAACGAAATAATTTCAAGCATAACATTTAAAAGAAACGAAATACCTAATTTAGGATGAAATGACATTGGTTATTAATTATTACCCATCAAGTATCTGAAAATCTTTGATTCGTTCATGTAAAAAATATCATTTTAGGTTGAAACTAAAAGGATAAACGCTTTAAAGATTGAATTCTCATCAATGTTGAAAATGTTATTGGTAAGATTTGCACTAACCTGATATAAACACATTTTAAAAAAGGTGGAGAGAGATCAGATAGCAAATGATATCACCATCATGATACTCATATAGTGTTTTGTAGCTAAGTGCTCTATATCACCATAGGTATGATATGTATCTATGTTATCATACCTATGGTGCACCATAGTATCCTAGGTATGATACCGCTCATTTGCGAGAACACTGTTATAACTACAAAAAGCTACTTTTCAGGAGAGGCATTTTGGTACATGTAATGTACGTACATTTAATGGTATATCGTTAGGACATTTAGCCTCTCTAGCGGTACATTTTTGAGCTACAATTATGAAACTTTTACCAAATAAATCAGTATTATAATATTTATATGACTATATGAATAACTAGAAAATACATTTTTTTGTGTTTATGACGTTGTTCTCACACATGAGTGATATGAACCTATGTTATAATACCTATGGTACTCTATATTTTCATAAGTATGATATGTACGTTAGTTATCATACTTAGGTCCTTTATATTGACTATAGTGACTAATGTCAACTTTCATAATTAGGATGGTTTCGATTATTGTATTTTACTCTAAAAACTACACTTGTTAAACACTAAGAATTATTGAGTATCCAAAATATTAACGTTTGAAAACAAGAAAGGTATTTTGATTTAAATAATCATAATTTAACAATGTTTTTTATTCCAATATTAAATTTACTAGCAATACTTCCTTTAAATTTCAAGTCGAATAAAATATTATCCTAATTAAAGTTTTTTTGAATATTTATTGAGTTGTCCCATTAAGTTAGAGCTAAATTATGAGGCAGTTACAAGGTAGTTAAAGGGCAGTTATATGGCAGTTAGAGATGGCACGAATGCTGTAGCTGATCCCCAAATGATTGAAAATGGTGTAAAACATCTCGCAGAGACTTAAATGACTATTAAAGGCTTTAGTTGAAGCGTGTTAGTCTGCCTAATGGTTTATTTACTTCATTAAACTTTCAGAGACTAGAGAGTAACTTGATAGTTTGTACAACTTACAATGTTTGATGTTATCATCACAGGTATGTGTAAAAATATCTAAAAAACTCGTGTAAAATAAAACAAATTATGAGGTTTTGGTTTAATAGATCAGAATTATTAATTTAGATGCACGTTTGGTTTGAATTGGTATCTATAAAAATATATGTAATACGTATAGTAATACAGGCTTCCATAAGTATATTATAGGACTATTTGGTAATTCGAAAATTTGAATAACTATTAACTTATTGATTGTGCAATCTTTTAAGATAATCCTAAAATCATATTCTAAAAAATGGTATAATGGCATTTATAAAGGTTTCATTGAACAAGGCAGAATTAGCGCGACTGATAACCATATGTGAAATAATATGCGCTGGGAAGTCTGCATCGGAGATTATTGCGGGCACTGGCTACGCAAGACAGTTTAACGAGACGTGGCTATGTTCGATGCAAAGTAAAGAGACAACACAGTCCTCGAAACGATCAAATGGAAACCAAAACTTTTCTTACTGGAAAGAAAATGTCTTCGAAGGCAGACCCAACTCCTTGGGCTTGGCCAAATAAGGCAATAATAATAATAATATTAATCTTTAATTATTGAGTAAAATAATTTACAATCAATTACCCATCAGGTTTTATATTAGTAACATATTGGTCATAATAATTAGAATGACAAATAAAAAAAAAAATATTCAAGCCAATATGAAATTGTATGAATATGAAAAGGAAAACTTATCCGGTAATGTTATATTCAGAACATTTAGCAGAACAATCCGTGAGTTCATTGAGATGAATTCATACGTTAAGAGACGGCAAAACCTCTTCACTGCTCACTGAAGAACCATCATGGGCTTGAAGATACCCAAAGCATTCAATCCTCTCAAGAACAAAAGGAAAGTGTTCGCATATTTTCGAAGAGAGAAAGTTTATTATGTTGACTATGTTGCAAATCGCCAGGACAAGATAGTTATAGCCTGTGACCATTCAGAAGAAGTTCCTACCGAAATGCAGAGCTAAAATAAGCCCTTTGGTGGTTTTAGGCCGAAAAATACCCCCTCATTTCATCGAAGCTGGACTTAAATTCAACACAGCGGAGTATTTGAAAATTATGAATGATCTTTTGCTGCTTTCGATTCGTAGAAATTACGATGCTACCAAAGTCATACTTGCTCAAGACTTTGTCTCTTGAACTGCGAAGATGTTATATTGATTTACTTTTTTACAGAATGTGGGGACATAACATTCTATAGGTAATAGAATCTTTTTAACATTGCAGAAATGAATGTTGAAAATATCATATTACCTATTGTATCCATTGATTCAAGAAATTTCGATATAAATGAAAAAAGTACAATAATTTACCTGTGAGATCTTGTAATATTGGCTATATATCAATTACTTAGAGGTTCAATCATACTAATTAAAAGTAAAATATGGTTTTAAAATTTTATCCCATGAGAATACCAAATTTATTATTAAAAACAGATATTATTATTATCAATCTGTCTAATGGATTTGGAAATACAATTGGTATCATATCGTCGATGGTAAAATATCGTCTGTCTATGACGATATAATTGATATGAGAAATACTCAATTGCAATTTATAGTTACTATTAATACACCGACAATTATTTTTTGTTCTTCCTTAAAGTATTATATTATTTTCTAATATTACTAGAGGGTAAGTTCCTAATCATCGGATGGTTCCACAATTTCGATAGTATAAGAAAAGTTTACATTAATTATTATTATATAGTTTTTACATAATCGAAAATAAATATGGATTTGGAACGTACCATAATAGTTTCAGTGATCAGATTGAAAACGATGATATTTTATACTAATTAATTACTCTCCTTTAATTATTGACAATCTGATTATAATTTTTTATTAATAATTAGCTATCCTCTCAATTAATTACCTTATATGGCATCTAAATTAACTAATTTTGCCTATCTAATGCAATCAATTTATAAAAGTAAAAATATGAAATCACATATGAATAGCAAGATACTAAACTACATGTGATACAAATCTCACGGAATAAACAATATGGCGTAACTTGTAACAATTACACATGCGAGATATTAGAGAAAACTCTTATCTCTTTACGCAAATAAAGAACAAGTGTATTTATTTTGGCGGAGTAGAACATTCTGAAAGTTAATAGTGTTTGGTGATACTGTAAGTAGCCCCTCAGTATTTTTACAACCCTCTGCTAAGTTCATATCAATTATCACTAATGTGTTTCTGCAGGAGATTTATGCATTCATTTCAACCATTTAAAACACACAATTATGTGTTTAAATACTCGTAGAGTGGTTATCACAATAGGGAAAATAGTGCGGCCATATTTCACGTCGATTTAATTGATTATTGCTGATTATTAAATACCACTTGATTCCTAATTACTAAAGGTGAATAAGGTAGATTAACACGTCCTTGGGAAGGTAAGTTTAATTTTAGAATTATGATAAGGTACATTATGTACGAAGTGAATCGATTCGCCCAAACTTATCTCATCGTCTCGGTGAAGCCTTCGGTGTCGTAAATTTGGCGACATGTGATAAGAATATAACGCGTTAAAGTATATCCCCTACACTTTATTCGCCCTGAAAACACTTTAATGAAAGGGATTTACCATTATTGTTTGATGTAAAGTCTACATCGTTAAGATATCACTTTTTCAGCTTAATCACTAAATCAAAAGATATTCTGACTGATTTATTGCTTCATCTACCACGCCATTGTGGAGGTGATGGGAGAATTTTTTCGCTTATTATGTTCTTCTATAACAGCTTTCAACACCTTACACTCTTTTCAGCGCTAGGAAGTTAATTTGCACTACACACGATTTATGGAGGTCGGTGAATATGAGACATCTCTCCAACTGTTCTAATTTATAACATCTGGCGCACAAATGAAACAGTACTCCCTGCAAATTAGAAAATGATTTATAGAAAACGATGGTCCTGTGTTGCGTAGGGGTGACTTATTCATTTTGAAGTTATGAACAGATATAGATGTTAACATGTGGTATAGTTTGTTTAAAAAAGTGTTTGAGGAGAACTTGATTACAGTTATCACAAGTTAGAGAATAAGATGTATGTACATGTGAATTCACTTGCGTGATGAGAGGGTGAAAAAGATAATATGAAGAAATTAAACATATTCAGAGATTTAAAATTCAATGAATTTTAGTTATATTAGATTTCATATTAATATGGATTATTATTAATGAAACACATTAGAAAATTTAGCCATGTTTATTTAATATATATGGAGCTTTATTTTAATCGGATTATATTCAATTAGAATATGTATTCACGCTTTTCGTAAGTTAGTTTCAGAATAAGTGAGAAAATAAGTTAGTTAATATGTTACATGTATAGAGTCACTGACATGAACGATCATTTTTATTAGTAAACACTTCCCTTCCACTACATTAGATACAATTTTGTCATCAATTAATCATTAAATGTCTACATGTTTAAATACTTTTATGAATAGTTTCTGTAAAAAAATAAAAAAATGAGAGATTGATCGATTTGCATATTCTAGAATATTGAAAAATTCACGAATTTTCAAATTAATCTTTATCATTTTATAAACAATTGATAGTGGTACAGTAACGCAAACTTGTCCCACGATAGTACGATTCAAATTTAACAGTTAATTATCATTTAAAAATCATGCATAGTAGGTACTAATCATTATTATAAAGGAATATATCAGCACAATTCACATGTTTCATTTCTCCGATTATAAACTATGGTAGCTGAATGAATTGGTACAGCGAAGTGTAAAAACAGACAAATTTATCACCATCACGTAGAATTTACATCAAATGACTTATTTCTCACTGAGAAAAATAACTCAACCTTAGAAATAAATAATACAAACCTATTGAGAAAATAAGAGGAAATAAGAAAAAGTGTCATTCTAAAGGGCCGTGCACACATAGGGTTTTTAAGTCTCTGTACCAGACTTTTTGCTAAGCTCCTCCTACTTTTTCCACGAGAATAAAAGAATAAACGATAAAATTGTTATTTATTTTATTTGGTATCCATGATACCTGCAGGTATCATGGATACCAACTAAAATAAATTATTAATATATCGTTTTTTCTTTTATTCTCGAGGATAAAGTAGGAGGAGCTTAGCAAAAAGTCTGGTACAGAGACTTAAAAACCCTAAGTGTGTACGGCCCTTAAAGTACTCCCTGAAATGATTTATTAATTGGTAGATGATTAATATTTACTGAGTGGAATCAATATGTAATATATCAGTGTATTTTTTAATATCTTACATACTGCTACTATAATATCTCATAGTGAAGTTCTCATATTTATAGTTCAAACAAAGACAACTCCCACTATATATTGGTTGTTGTTTTTAGATTTAAATAGAGTGGTAAACAGTGTGAATTATTAAAAGTTCTGTCTTTGAAAGAGATAAGAAATGAATGAAGAGATACCAGTAAATCTATTAAGATCTTCCCATAATTTATCGCAAGATTAAAATTCGTAAGTTAAGATATCTTCAAACTGATACAGCGCACCAATACTTTATTATACCAAAGATGTGCTTTATGATGTTTATAATAAGTTTATAGTATGTTTAGACGGCTCTATCAGTAGATATATTTTGTCGTGTAAAATCACATTTTCGTGTGAATATTTAAATCAGAACAAATTTGGTTAAAGAAAGTTGTCCATAAATTTGAGGCAATGATTAGTCATGAGTGAGAGAAATCCCCTGACTCATGACTCTATTTACTTCTCTGACTCACAAGGATGACTATTTGGCTCATCTGACTCACAACGATGACTTTTTAGCTCCTCTGACTCAGAAGGATGACTCTTTAGCTCCTCTGACTCACAAAGATGACTCTTTAGCTCCTCTGACTCACAAGAATGACTCTTTAGCTCCTCTGACTCACAAGGATGACTCTGTAGCTCCTCTGACTCACGAGGATGACTCTTTAGCTCCTCTGACTCACAAGGATGACTCTTTACCTCCTCTGACTCACAAGGATGACTCTTTGGCTCCTCTCAGAAATGGTCATATAATAATATACAAGCCACTTTTCTTTCTAACTGTTTCTTCCAGTTCCTTTGTATTTTTTTCCCACTGAAATGACTTTGAGTGGATAAATCAGACTTTAAATTCCCTAATGATTACAAGTATTCTTAACTAATTTTAATAATTAATAATAGTGCTCTTAACAATGAACAGTACTATTTATTAATATTAATAATTACTAGTACTCTTTATCAATATTAATAATTACTAGTACTCTTTATCAATATTAATAATCACTAGTACTCTTAATTAATATTAATATTTAATAGTACTCTTTACTAATATTAATAATCACTAGTACTCTTAATTAATATTAATATTTAATAGTACTCTTTACTAATATTAATAATCACTAGTACTCTCTTCAGTCACAGCATTGCTCTTTTCTCTAATAACACACTGACGTTGTCAATGAGTTGTTGCAATTCATCACCATTTAGCGGAATAATGCGTTCACGCCAGCACTCATTTGTTATTAACTACAATGGCCCTTTGTTGAGGTGCACCAAAGCGATTAAAATTCATCGATAAATTACCGATAGCATCAAATCGTGTCTGTGTCTGCATTTTGAAGCAGTAATGCAAATAAATGCACTGTCGTCACTTTCTCTCATTTGAATCTCGCTTGAGGATAAACTGAACCAAAACTTGGAAGAAAAAATGTAATCAATAGAAAAAAATAGGTAGGTAGTCTTCAAGGTATATTTATATTTTTTTAACATGATTTAATTATTTATTATTAGGTCATTCACTTATAATTGTTTCAACAGTGAATTCATATATTTTCATGTTAACTAGAATGGGCACGCGTAGAGCGCATACCTTCACCGCATCTGCATTTTTTAGTTCTTGTTTAGCTTCAATTAACCTCAAACTTTGACACGATCGCTCATATAAAATCTGAACAAATGGTTCCTGGACAATGACCAATCGTCCCACCAAATTTCAGGCAATTCGGTTGAATACTTTTTGAATTATACAAATAACTAGATTACAAATAAATTCCGATAAAAGCATAAACTTCAGCAATTTAACGAAGGTAATAATTAATATAAATGCTATATCGTATTCATAAGTAGTATACAAACATTCAATAATTTAAGTACTAGTGTACTTTCCCGTTAAAAATGAGGGGTTTTCAATATTATTAATATTGGTGTAATTTGATAATCAACACTTGGTCCGTGTCTTTAGATTTAGTTATTTATTCAATAATGATTATTATGTTATACCCTGCATTATTTATATTCCTTTTCGAATTTATATATATTTCTGCGTAACATATATATTCATATCTACAGATGAGGAACATATAGAAATTGAATAAAAATGTAGAATTTAGAATATCATATCAATATATTCCTGTGCATATCATGGCTATATATAATTAAATGAAATATATAATTATATATATTCACATCGGTCTTTATTATATAATACGTAGAGACGCATTCATTATGTACTCATCATATATATGAGTGTCATATAAGTTCATATTATCCATTAGCAACATACAATTTTTATATAGCATGATTAACATCAAAGTATTTAATGGTATTTTTAATGGATTAATTACTCAAAGGTATGAATTTTTAGGCAATCAGGTGATAGCTTTCAACTAATTAATGAGGCTCATATTTTTAACTGTTTTGACTCTTTTTTAATTTGTGTAACGAGTATAGATAATTAGATTGAGATATAATTATCAGTCAACCTATTTAGATTAGCATCTATCTGAATCCTTCCTATTGAAATGTTCCATCTCTGTTTATTATAAGTCATATCAGATTTGAAATTGAAAAACAATTTTAAATTGGTGAATATGTCATTAATTAGTGTCGATTTTAATTTGCATCGTGAAACTTTATTGGTATAAATTTAATTGTCACAGTTGATCATACAATTTTATCGTCACTTTTTTATCACATTTTATTGTTACACTTTATCGTCACATTTTTATCGCATTTTATTGTTACACTTTATCGTCAAATTTTTTTATAACATTTTATCCGCACATATTATCGTCCCATTTTTATCACATTTTATCATCACATTTTCTTTCATCAAATTTTAGCGTGTCAAATTATTGTCACATTTTATCGTCACTTTTTATTGCATTTTATTGTTAGACTTTATCGTCACATTTTTTTATCACATTTTATCCGCACATTTTATCGTCACATTTTATACTACATTTTAACATCACATTTTCTTTCATCAAATTTTAGCGTGTCATATTATTGTCACATTTTATCGTTACTTTTTATTGCATTTTATTCTCACATTTTTTATCACATTTTATCGTCACACATTATCATAACATCAAATCTACTTTTTTACCACTTCCTTAAAATTTCAATTCTTCCTTTCAATATTGATTTTGTATATTTCAATTTTTCTTGATCACTACCAAATAAAATACAAATTCATATAAATAATTCCTATATCTCCTCATTTTTAAAGTGTGTAATTACATAGCCGTTGAATGTGTTGGTTTCAATTCCCAATGGTGTTTATCACTTCATTGTTTTGACTCGTTAAGTCGCTACTGTAGTTAAGTACGGCGATAAATGGCTCAGAAGAATTCCACTTGATAGTTCGTCTATATCTATGTACTAATTACAGTTAGTTCTACAGAAATAAAACTAAATATAAGTTAAAATGGCCTATCTCATTATTCTGTGTTTGGCAATTAGTCCCCTCGATATTTATGTTGCAAGTTACTGTATATTGATTGAGATCGTGTTTCTTTAATTCTCTATAACATTAATTTAATTATATATATCGAGTTCGAAATATTCGAAAATTATTTACCGATTTTTTTTCGAAAACAGAATTTGCAAAAAAATAATAAAAATCACATTTATTTTATTTTACTATTGATTAAGCTAAGAAAAAACTTTATGCATCAAAGTATGGACAATATTGACTTTTGATAATATTGATATATAATGCTTGGTTGTGAATATATTGTTTAGTTTAACTCAATTCTTAGCATAAATAAATGTATACCCGTAAAAATTCACATTTTCAGGAATTATTAATTTAAATTTAATTAGCAGATAGTAATTCAAAAGAATTCAATTAACTGAACAACAAATCTGAAGTAGTTATTTCCTTTTGTATTCAAATTATCTAATATATTATTTTTTGTAAAGACTTTAAGATTTAGTTAAGAAGGTACGTATAATATTTAGTATGTTAGTAGACCACACTAAACGAATACAGCAATAGTCTTTTTTACATCAGAGTCTCGTAGCTCGGAAGTTAAATAGCAAAGTTAGAGCTTTAGCTTCCCGCCCTGTCACTAGATGGCTCTGTGCACTCATTGTAAACACGTAAAGAAATACACATACGAATTATAGTGAGAGTAACTCGCACACTTAATGTAGTGATTTAATTGCCTACGACAATAAGACAAGTAGTCATTCAATCTCGTAGAGCTATTGTTGAATGTAGGGGATTAAATAGCGGCTATTGCTCTTCCTTTGAAGAGTTGCTTGTTAACTATTGAATAGAATACATGCAGTCATTATACTTATATAACTATTTTAACAGTATTATGGTTTTGTAATAAAATTGCCAGTCTTGTAATGTTAATTTTATATGTATAGTCAACACTATTTGAAGGGAAATACTATTTCTAATTTTTTTCCCTCATTAAAATTTTCTAACTCGTTCAATAGGAAAGTCTATATTTATGCATTTAATTTATCTTGATATTCACATTATTTATAGTTCTTTACTCTTCTTCTTCAATAGACATCTCTCAATATAGAGAGAACTAAAATCTATTCCTAAATACTGAAAGTTACTAACTAAATAAATGCTAAAACTCATCACAGATCTGTGTAAAAATTTACATGACGAGTAACTAATTGCCGTAAATAAGTTGAGGCAAACTGTATATTTTAAATACAAGTCTATTTAGTTTCTGATGAAATATGCCATTCAAATGAAACACTAGATTAACGGCTAGTTTTTCCTTGTTTTCTACCCATCTGAAATACTCTTCTACTTGATATTGTATAGACGAAATGATTTTAATATAGGGAGTCTTACCATATTGTGAAGATCTGATTTATTGCTGTACATATCTCATTTTGGTAAGCAATGTGTCAATTATAATCTTAAATTCACTATGAAATATAGTTTAAAACTAGCAATTTTAGATTATTTCAAACCAGGCAGAATTATATAGAAAATGAATATTTCTAAGCCAGAAAAGTCACCAATGTAGTAATGTGGCGGTAAATATATGATTTATAAATCATTCTGCATGCATGTCACTCTGCAATGTCGTCAGATTATGAATTACACATAAAAATCGTCAAGAAGATTACAATTTTAATCTCAATAACTCACAAGATATTCCAATTTATATAAACAGAGTATACAAACAATATTATGTTTGAGGATCAGAACACGACTTATGTAAGGAGATTATTTTGATGCCATTTTGGAAAATAGAAAGCTTTATTCTAAAATGTATTTACTGCCAGAAACATAATTAATAACGTACCGAAATTTATATAGTAGTATTGTTAAGTATTATAATTAAATAAGTGAAAAGCAGTAAAAAAAACTTTCTCCTATGATATAGTATAGTAATACCATATTCAGATTTAGGAACGAGATATCAATTTTATAGGACACTTTATTTTGAATTGATTTACTATCCAATTATATATTTCTAATTGTAGATTAAGATAAATTAAAATGATATTGTTTATATGTGGACATTAATCTAACAATTAATGAATGGAATATTACTAGAGCATGACGATAGCACATCATAGTACATGTACATTGTAGGATGTATATGTAGTTAATCCATTTAAGGTATTTTAAGACTAGGAATTAAGAGGAGAATTACATTATAAGAAGTTATTATCTGCCTTTTACCTCTCAAAGCATGAAAAGAGAATTAGGGTGTATACTTTAACTAACAACATCCTGGTCGTGAGAAATATACTATTTAAAAACAAACTATTGTGTTAATCTGTAATATTTTAGAGATAATTATATAGGATATACGCTATATTTCAGTACAGTAATTAAAGTAATAAAAAAAACCTTTGCAGCAGAAGCATTTTGAACATTTATATAAGTTGTCAAAAATTAGGTCTCGAATACAATAATTTTCTCCAGCATTGGGTGATATTTTAGTTAATATACCATAATGGTTATAGCATCTATTTTGACTCACAAGTTAATCTTTAATTAAATAATACATCGCAAATACAATGGAAAAGGACAAATCAAACAAACTTATCAATAACATTACTTGATAGAACACCTAACTTTTTTCTAAACGTGTTCTCTCCTAGGATTATTATTTATATCAAAATCTCTTAATCTTATTTTTCTAGGGTTTATCCACTTAATCATTTGAGTGGTTGTATCACAAAGCATCTGTGCTGGTGATTCATTACATCATTTCGCTCACACATCTAACATTAAATGAAATCTAAGCCTCTTTCAGCAGCTGCTTGAGACCGTAAAGATTGTCAATTTGGCATATTGAAGACACTAGCCCCCTAGTTTATTAGTCAGACTACAGTTGCTTTGAGGCAAAAAGAATGGGCTAATTACTAACTGGCTGGTGACAGTATTAACCCCTCTACTATTCTCACCTTAGGTACACCTGACTATTTTATGAAGTCATTTGTTTGAAGGTTTTGGCTACCCCTTTTGCAAGGTAATTACCTTCAGAAAGACCTACCTTAACAACATACCGTTTGTCTTCACTACCAATATATTGATCTGTTTTGTCGCCTTTTTTAAGCTATGGCTGTAATTCCAAAGAATTTAATTAAAAATAAGAAATGTTAGTAATTAGTGAATCTACATTATGTCTCGACTAAGAGTGTTAAATTATTTCCGTTTTTCCTCTATTTAATTTTTTATCCGTGTTTTGGATAATCTGGATGCTTGTAATTACATTATATGTAGGGTCTGTGTTAATGTTTTCAGTTGCAATTGTTACTCATTGTTAATAATAATCAGAGGAGTTGTTTGCAAGAAGTTCAGTGACATTTGAGGATAGAAGAATTCTGTATATTCATTTTAAAAGTATATAGAAATAGCCAAACTTAGGGATAAAATAATAATATATTGAGAGTAACCAATAATTATTAAAGAAGTAACGAAGAATATGGATAATATTTGCTTCTACTGATAAGTTTTAAGGAATTCTACAAATGGATCACAATCATTTGACACTCTTTGTAGGCAGAGTAAGAGTAAGAGTGTTTACTGTTGCTAAGATGTAAGCAAAGTAAGAGTAAGAGTGTTTTCTGTTGCTAAGATGTAAGCAAAGTAAGAGTAAGAGTGCTTTCTGTTGCTATTATGTAGGCAGAGTAAGAGTAAGAGTGCTTTCTGTTGCTATTATGTAGGCAGAGTAAGAGTAAGAGTGCTTTCTGTTGCTATTATGTAGGCAGAGTAAGAGTAAGAGTGCTTTCTGTTGCTATTATGTAGGCAGAGTAAGAGTAAGAGTGCTTTCTGTTGCTATTATGTAGGCAGAGTAAGAGTAAGAGTGCTTTCTGTTGCTATTATGTAGGCAGAGTAAGAGTAAGAGTGCTTTCTGTTGCTATTATGTAGGCAGAGTAAGAGTAAGAGTGCTTTCTGTTGCTATTATGTAGGCAGAGTAAGAGTAAGAGTGCTTTCTGTTGCTATTATGTAGGCAGAGTAAGAGTAAGAGTGCTTTCTGTTGCTATTATGTAGGCAGAGTAAGAGTAAGAGTGCTTTCTGTTGCTATTATATAGGCAGAGTAAGAGTAAGAGTGCTTTCTGTTGCTATTATGTAGGCAGAGTAAGAGTAAGAGTGCTTTCTGTTGCTATTATGTAGGCAGAGTAAGAGTAAGAGTGCTTTCTGTTGCTATTATGTAGGCAGAGTAAGAGTAAGAGTGCTTTCTGTTGCTATTATGTAGGCAGAGTAAGAGTAAGAGTGCTTTCTGTTGCTATTATGTAGGCAGAGTAAGAGTAAGAGTGCTTTCTGTTGCTATTATGTAGGCAGAGTAAGAGTAAGAGTGCTTTCTGTTGCTATTATGTAGGCAGAGTAAGAGTAAGAGTGTTTTCTGTTTCTGAGAAGTAGGCAAAGTAAAAGTAAGAGTGTTTTCTGGGTGTCCGGAAAACTGCCAGGCGGAAAACTGCCAGGCGGAAAACTGCCGAAGCGGAAAACTGCCAGGCGGAAAACTGCCAGTCACTTATTGGTAATATATGTATATTAATTGACTTTCTGAAATATTCTTCAGTTATAAACACATTTTAATTTATAAAAAAACGGCTTTAGTCCTTCTTTAAGAGGTTAAGGGGAAATTCATTTTTAAAGTAAAAACTGCATAGATATTGGAATACTTAAATAATATTCAAAGAAAAATAATATTTCAACAAAGCTACTTTATCAAACACTCAGTAAATCAAACTTCATTACACATAAGGATTTTATAATTTCTATTTTTAACTTATTTAATAACATGTCCAGTTACGTTTTTAGTCTCTTTTTTTTAAATTTCCTTTTGACGTCAGCAATATATCCTTTGGTTCCGAGGCAAACGTTGAAATATGTGTACTGATTTGTGAATACTAAATAATTAGATATTCTCTCAATAATATAATTTTAAATTATACAATGAATTAAGTGAATGTTAAATTAACTTATATGTATGTTAAATAGTTATTACATTTACATTTTTATTCTCCATGTCATTAACACAACCCATTCATTTTAACAATTTTCATTTATATGTAAAAAGTATTATTAATCAATATGCAATCCATTCGATCGAGTGAAGTTGTAAGATAATTAAATAGGTAATATCAGTTTAATAATCATAGATGATGGGTTGCAAATTCTAAATAATTGACGAACATCGATCAAAGTTTTTTTATTGTGAGTATAAGTGAATATTAAGCTTCCCTACAAACAATTCCATGTGTATACCATGTGGCACTTACACATTTAAATCAGGTGTATACCATGCATATTTTTGGAAATGGATACCATATTTATTACCTGTTGTTTTACGTGGTAATATGGTGAATTATATGTGGTTACCATATGTTATAAGTATGGTATTTAACATGTTGCTATGAATGTGGTAATTAACATTTGGTAAACACCTGTTTAAAGTATGGTAATTTACATGTGGATATGATGAGGTGTATACAATCTCCATTTGATATGGTTTTAAAATGGCATAATCACATGTTAATTATGTGTTTTTATTAGGGTGTTTATTATTTTATCCACATATTCAATGTGGATAAAACATATCTATACAGAATTGCCACATTAAAACCATTAAACCACATGGTAAGCATGTGTATGCAATATGGAATTCTTTGCAGGGTTGAAGACTTGTTCAATTCTCAAATTATAAACGCAAAAAGAACTAATTTGACACTAAACCTGTTATGAACTAATATTGTAAAGACGCGTTGTGTAAACAATGGAATTTACTCTGTCTCTAATACAATAATTTGATTGTTTCTTCTCTTATTATTTTCTAAGATAGGATATATTTTCAATTTTTATATTGTAATTGATTATTCATGTAATATTTATTTATTATATATTTTTCTAATCAATTTGTTTACATATAACTATTATTTTTATTTTGTAAAAATGAATATCCCTTTAACTCTTTAACGAAAGCCGAACGGCTTTTTTATAAATTAAATGTTATTATTGACTAAACACATTAAATTGCCAATAGTTTTTCGCCTGGCAGTTTTCCGCCTGGCAGTTTTCCGCCTGGCAGTTTTCCGCCTGGCAGTTTTCCGCCTGGCAGTTTTCCGCTTCGGCAGTTTTCCGCCTGGCAGTTTTCCGTGTACCGTTTTCTGTTGCTAAGATGTAAGCAAAGTAAGAGTAAGAGTGTTTTCTGTTGCTAAGATGTAAGCAGAGTAAGAGGAAGAGTGTTTTCTGTTGCTGAGATGTAGGCAAAGTAAGAGTAAGAGTGTTGCTAAGATGCAGACTACATACCTCTAACCTGTTCACCTTCTCACAACCGGTTTTAATGTTCGTACGCCAGTGAATTGTGACCTTAGGAACATGGCAGGTACCACGCCAGAAAAGATACCTGTCACTTTTATGTTTAAATTTCAACTGCTTTCTATGATATTCATTCTTGGATATAATTTTTTATGTATATTATTTTTATGAAAATCAATTATACGATATATTTCCTATATGAAACTAGCAAAATGTTCTTACACGTAGACTATATTATCACCACATAGATTTTTTTTTGCATAGTACCTCCTAGAAATCATGGTGACGAACATTTGTGTTGCGGATAAAATATTTCTTTGCATGGCATGTTAGACGTGGAAAAAAACTTTAGATAATTATAGGTTTGACAGTTTGACGAAACTGGAGAAAGCTTTCACTTTCAAAAGCTCTCTCCATCTTCAAATTATCTAAAGTAAAAATTACTTCACAGCAGCTATTTAAATAATCCAACAGCTTTTAATTAGTTATTCTTCTCATTTTACTGAAAAAATAGTTTCTTTAAAAAAGAAATTAGTTAGTTAATTAATATTTATTATTCCAAAACGAGATCAGATAGAATAAAGATATAGAAATATTTTTCATGTAATCATTAAAATAACAAACATTTTCTAGGTGTCTTGCTATTTATTATTGAAGGAGAAAATCTCTTTAGAAAAGAAAATGATATGAAATTCCTTATAGTTTCTGTCAATTATTCTGTAGGGGTGCCAATACGTTACATTATATCTTATGGATAATTAGACAAGGAAACATTCTAATTAAAATAAATATCTATACATTCATATCATCAGTCTAGAAAAGAATCCAATTAAAAACTGCTATTAAATACTATGTTTAGCAAATATTTGGCCTTCTGTTTATAAGTATCATATTATAATGACTATATAATTAGCCTTATTATCACTAGGGGGTTGTTCAATTATGAATAATTATGAATAACTATTATTATAATAAAGTAATCTACCTGACAATTCGTGATTTATTCATTTTAATCATGTGCATATTTTGAGCTTAATTCGTATTATTTAATGAGGTAGGAATTCTTTTATTAGGTATCATGATACTTGCATGTATCATGAATTAAAAAGTTAACTTTGAAAAAAAAAATTATATGATCGAAAAAGTGAAACTGTCCAATAACTGAAAATTTACCCTACATAATGAACCACCAAATGTAGTATAACTCTCATTCTATTGAAGATAAGTTACTTTTTAGTATATTTTTACTGCTAATTATAGCCTGATAATCATATAGTTAACTTTTATTATTTGGTTTAGTACATTCAATTCTTAGACTGAATGTCTAGTATTCATTTGAATTCACAGTTTTATTTTTATTAGAGATATACATTAATCTCTTAATTCTTTTTATTTTTCTTAAAATAAAAGTCAATGTAGCAAAATTAACCAACAATATTCAAAGGAAAAAATGATACAATTGTAGATAATAAATTGAATGCTAATTGGATGAAAGAATGCATAATAAATAGTCTAATTATTTGTGTAGTTTAACAACGAAATTATTGTTTGTGTTCATTTCATCAAAACAATTATAATCCACCAAAAAAAATTAAGGATTATATCATTAAAAGAGAAATATTAGTAGACTTTAAAATTATGATAGTGATTAATCTCTAATTTAATCAATTTTAATACGTATGTCAGTAAAACTTTAAATATAAATACCAACTATAAATATCATTCATTTTTTATAATATCGTTTATCGACTGAACATATCATTCAGAACATCAATAAAATTATAGAGAGGCAAGTAAGAGTGAGACAAGTAAGAGTGAGACAAGTAAGAGTGAGACAAGTAAGAGTGAGGCAAGTAAGAGTGAGAAAAGTAAGAGTGATGCAAGTAAGAGTGAGGCAAGTAAGAGTGATGCAAGTAAGAGTGAGACAAGTAAGAGTGAGACAAGTAAGAGTGAGGCAAGTAAGAGTGAGAAAAGTAAGAGTGATGCAAGTAAGAGTGAGGCAAGTAAGAGTGATGCAAGTAAGTGTGAGGCAAGTAAGAGTGAGACAAGAAAGAGTGAGACAAGTAAGAGTGAGGCAAGTAAGAGTGAGAAAAGTAAGAGTGATGCAAGTAAGAGTGAGGCAAGTAAGAGTGATGCAAGTAAGAGTGATGCAAGTAAGAGTGAGGCAAGTAAGAGTGATGCAAGTAAGAGTGAGGCAAGTAAGAGTGAGGCAAGTAAGAGTGAGGCAAGTAAGAGTGAGGCAAGTAAGAGTGAGGCAAGTAAGAGTGAGACAAGTAAGAGTGAGACAAATAAGAGTGAGACAAGTAAGAGTGAGGCAAGTAAGTGTGAGGCAAGTAAGAGTGAGGCAAGTAAGAGTGAGGCAAGTAAGAGTGAGGCAAGTAAGAGTGAGACAAGTAAGTGTGAGGCAAGTAAGAGTGAGGCAAGTAAGAGTGAGGCAAGTAAGAGTGAGGCAAGTAAGAGTGAGACAAGTAAGAGTAAGGCAAATAAGAGTGAGACAAGTAAGTGTGAGGCAAGTAAGAGTGAGAAAAGTAAGAGTAAGGTAAATAAGAGTGAGACAAGTAAGTGTGAGGCAAGTAAAAGTGAGAAAAGTAAGAGTGAGGCAAGTAAGAGTGAGACAAATGAGAGTGATGCAAGTAAGTGTGAGGCAAGTAAGAGTGAGAAAAGTAAGAGTGAGGCAAGTAAGAGTGAGGCAAATAAGAGTGATTAAGTGTGAGGCAAGTAAGAGTGAGACAAGTAAGAGTGAGGCAAGTAAGAGTGAGGCAAGTAAGAGTGAGGCAAATAAGAGTGATTAAGTGTGAGGCAAGTAAGAGTGAGACAAGTAAGAGTGAGGCAAGTAAGAGTGAGGCAAGTGAGAGTGAGGCAAATAAGAGTGATTAAGTGTGAGGCAAGTAAGAGTGAGACAAGTAAGAGTGAGACAAGTAAGAGTGAGGCAAGTAAGAGTGAGGCAAATGAGAGTGAGGCAAATAAGAGTTATTAGGTGTGAGGCAAGTAAGAGTGAGACAAGTAAGAGTGAGGCAAGTAAGAGTGAGGCAAGTGGGAGTGAGGCAAATAAGAGTGATTAAGTGTGAGGCAAGTAAGAGTGAGACAAGTAAGAGTGAGGCAAGTAAGAGTGAGGCAAGTGAGAGTGAGGCAAATAAGAGTGATTAAGTGTGAGGCAAGTAAGACTGAGGCAAGTAAGAGTGAGGCAAGTAATTAAGAGTGAGGCAAGTGAGAGTGAGGCAAATAAGAGTGATTAAGTGTGAGGCAAGTAAGAGTGAGTAAGAGTACCTAGTGTACCTAAGTAGCCAACCCATTAGCTGCTATTTAATTATTCAAGCATTTTACTAATTGATCAAATCTTCACAGTCAATTAATTATGTCACAAAGACTTCATAAACAATTACCTTATGATTATTATTAATAATCAGACGAGAATTTTTTCTATTTATTTACTGAAGCGTCAACAATGAATTAAATTATTGTAGTGAGTGTTTTTACACAGGTTAAATGTTATCGAGAAGAGTTGAATGATTAAACCTTTATTTTCTATTAGAAATAGAACATTACCAATAAAATTTTAATACTTCTAAACAAAAAGTTAATTCTGCAAATACTTAATTAAATTGATTACTGAATAGATGCATAAAGAATTGAAATAAGAAGACCACACACAGCGATATGTCCACATTGTTTTTGCCGTAAGGGTGAAAGTCTGTGGTAAATAAGTGGATTGTGAGCCTTAAGGGGCTAGTGTAAGAGACTGTTGATAGACCCATCTTAATAGACTAGTTAAAATGTGAGTGTAGTGCCTGATTTTCATAAATTTAATAACTAACAATGACATTTTAACAAAGTAAACGATTTAAATATTATTCAGTTTGTTTAAGATTTTAAAGATAGAATAATTTCAATATTCGTTTATATGATTTTATATTTTCTCCAGTAGTACATTTATATAGAACAATTTGAACAGATAACTCATGTGCATTGTCAGAAATAGATCACCTGTGTGTTGTTTTGACAAGATAGGTGCTATTCATCATAATCAAAAGATAATTTGTACTATAGATCTTCAGGCTAAATGACTTATGATGAATTCATTTAATAGAATTTATAGAAAGTGATACTGTACTTATGTTCATGCACGTGTAGAGCAGCTTATCAATATCTATGGGTTTAGATGATGTAAATGTCAGTCGTGAGCTTCGTAGATAAAAACCTAATATTAGAGTTCACTTTTAGATTCTAAGCAACGTTCAACATGCGATAATTAGTCGATACTACCAACTAAAAATTCTCTACATGGTTTTGTTTTATTTGAAAAAAATAGATATTTTAACAGTTAAAGAAAACCGTTCTGCTTATGAATCGAAAAAGATATTGTAAAAAGATTCCGAAATTTGTTGACTCAAATTTCAATAGTGTTTCCGAAGTTTATTAAATTGTATCTAATGAAATTAGATATATATATATATATAGGACAGTATATCTAATTTCAATCAATGCAATTTACTAAACTGTGGAAATATGGTGTACTAATTTTAACTGTGCTTCCCTTTAACCAAAATTCGACACTTCTATTCAATTTCTATTTCGAAATTACAGTTTTCTTTTAACAGTTAAAATCTGTTTTTTTTTTCAAACCAAACAAAACCATGCGCGGAAATTTAACACCTTTCATTTACTTTGATCTTGACTAATTGAGTGTTGAACGTTGGTTAGATGCTAAAAGTTTGCTCTAATGTTTTTTCTTTTAACTGCTCACGAATGACGTTTACATCAAATAAAACATATATATTGGTAAGCTGGTCTACACGTGCATGAACACGAGTTCAAGATAATATCTATTCATTTAATTCATCAGAAGTCATTTAGCATCATGATCCACAGTAGAAATTATCTTTTGTTTACTAAGTAGAGAACCTATCTTGTCAAAACAATACGTAAGTGAACTGACATGAACATGAGTTATCTGTTCAAAATGTTCAACTTGTTTGTACTATTGGAGATAATTTAGAAATGTAGGTATAATATCATAATCATATAAAGGAATATCACAGTTATTACCAAATTATTGTACTATTATATACCAGAGTTCCGCATAATTTCAATGTACTTAAGAACAAAATAATTGCATAATTCGAAGTACTAAGGAAATGTTGACTGATTATCAGCAGGTCTGTAAGGACAATGGAAACAGGAGTAGAATTATGCACCGAGAGGAAAGTAGAGTACATGGAAGAACATGGAGAGTACATGGAAGAACATGGAGAGTACATGGAAGAACATGGAGAGTACATGGAAGAACATGGAGAGTACATGGAAGAATATGGAAGGTACATGGAAGAATATGGAAGGTACACGGAAGAACACGGAGGATACAAGAAAGAACATGGAGACTAATACTAATTAATGAATTATACATTTTAGAATTTGTTAGTGGCATAAATTATATTTTTAAGAGAAAATATCCTATTGTTTAAAAGGAATATTGGAAAGGGATTTGTTGTTACCTTTGCAGAATGCGGGAAGGTCATATTTTCATCGGAATTTATTTATTTATTTATTTATCATCTTGTAATTCGCTTCACTGAAAAAGTGTTCAACCAAATTGCCTGAAATTTGGTGAAACGATTGCCATGTCCAGTGACCTGCTGCTAGAATTTTGGGAGCGACCCGGTCTAAGGTCAAGGTCATGGTCATTTATAACTCAAAAAGTATTGAATCATATTGCATGAAACTTGGTGGGACGGTTGGTCAATATGCAGGAACCATTTTGTTAGATTTTGGGAGCGATCGGGTCAAAGGTCAAATATCAAGGTCAAGGCTATTTGTTACTCAATAACTCCAAAAGTATTCAACCAAATTGTCTGAAATTTGATTGGTCGATGTCCAGGAACTATCTGGTAGAATTTTGGAAGTGATCCGGTCAAAGTTCAAGGTCATTTATAACTTGATAACTTAAAAAAGTATTGTACCATATTGCATGAAACTTGGTGGGACGATTGGTTATTATCCAGTTAGCAGCTTCTCAAATTTTGGAAGAGAACGGACAAAGTGGAGGCGAAGGTATGCGCTCTACCGAGTGCACATAATCTAGTTCTATTATATTCTGTTTTTCTTAGAGATTTTATTTTTGACTAATTTAATTGTAATTGATGTCACACCATTGTTCGGTGTTACAAATAAAAAGAGTCATTAAATAAAAATAAAAATTATATTTCAAATGCAATAAAATTAAGTTGTGGCTCTTTTAGTTTAGAAAATATAATCATCTAAAAAACAGGTTGCCTTTTTTTAATCACCCTGTTTCTACTGTGCCTTAAAAATTTGAACAAACTGAACAACATTCGAATCATTTCATCCATAAAGCAGAATAATATTTTTATGTTCTTGCAGAGACGATTGCTTGCTTTGGTATTCATGACTTTTATAATAAAAGAATAATAACAGAATTGAAAACTGTTTTGCGACCTTTAAATTACACTATAAGTGTTGTTAAAATTATCCATTGCAATGAAAAATACCATTCATGTATACTATAAGGCAAAGGATAAGGATTTATTGATGAAAAGGCATTTAAAATTACAATCAATCATCTAATAAAATTTACAATAAAAATATAATAATAATCAATACTTTTACTTTAGATGTAATTTCAAATATATATGCACACTGTACAGGAGCTGGACCAAAAAAGGAAACATTTTGCAGCTTTTCATTTTCGTGGAATTAAAAAATTGTGCAGTTCAGAATGATCAGCTTTTGTGGTAACTGGGAACTATGTAGGCTTTTTTTGAGCTCTGCAGTTATTTTAGAATTTGCTATAATAATTCAAATTAAAGTCCGACGGTCTCTCTCAGTCAACTTCGATTTCGGACAGACCTGTTTGTTTGTCGTTTTCTTTCAAAGGCAGTCATTACTTTAGGGACAGTACCTCTGGTAACGCCAAATATATAATTTGATCACTTTAAATGATAGTTCGAATGTTTATCCATATCTTCATGGTTCTAACCTCTTATTATCAGTAAAACAGCCATTTAAAATATATGAATACAAAGCAGTAACAATTAAAGTATGTGTCAACCCTTACTTGACTGTAATATGTGTGATTTATCTAGAAGCGTTCAAATATTAATATGCCAATATTTTAAGTGTTAATTAACTCCTGCATATTGATTTAAAATACTTTCGTAAGGGAATTGTTTAATTTCATTAGATAAATATTCGCCAAAATATCTTTTGATTTTAACCGCTTCAAAAAAAAAGTTATTTTTGTCATTATTTTATATACGGTAAACGATGATATATTGAACATTATTTTACGGTTAAATCATCATTTTAAATTTATAAACTATCTTCTGATAAGCAAAACATGTAAATGAATAATCAAAGACAAACGAGTTAACAGATAACTAATACAATAGCATTTATTAACTGTGCATATTATTTTCATATCTTAAATGTTACACTGACTTTTCATTACGTGTAGAGAAGGGAATATCTTCTTAGTGATTAATAAAGTCCTGAGTACACGAGTGAAGTAAATTGGTATGGGAAGCTTGAGGGCCGTACACTCGTAGGGTTTTTTAAGTCTTTTCACCAGACTTTTTGCTAAGCTCCTCCTACTTTTTCCTTAAGAATATAAGAAAAAACAATATTCAGTTGGTACCCATGATACCTGCAGGTATCATTGATACCAACTGAAATATATTATTATTATATTGGTTTTTCTTATATTCTTATACAAAAAGTAGGAGGAGCTTAGAAAAAAGTCTGGTGAAAAGACTTAGAAAAACCCTACGAGTGTACGGCCCTTTAAAGCCTTTATGTGTAGTTATCGCAATTATATAGAGTAGCATGGATTGTAATATAGTTACTAATTTCTTATTTCTATTAAATCAAATTACCAATAGAGACTCATATCAATATTTCTACCTTTTTTTCAAATTAAAAACGTAGAAATAACTTATACATATATGGTTGATGATATTTTTAAATTATATAAAATAATACAATTACTTTTATATTTAAGGCCAAATTTGATGGTGAAAATGTGCAAATTGTACAAATTTGATTTTTGTGATAAATTTTTTTTCCCAATTGTAATGAATTGGTAATTATCACATATAGTAGTTATTTAATAACTCTTTTCTCTGATAGTACATCATCACAGTGACTCTTTTCTCTGATAGTACATCATCACAGTGACTCTTTTCTCTGATAGTACATCATCACAGTGACTCTTTTCTCTGATAGTACATCATCACAGTGACTCTTTTCTCTGATAGTACATCATCACAGTGACTCTTTTCTCTGATAGTACATCATCACAGTGACTCTTTTCTCTGATAGTACATTATCACAGTGACTCTTTTCTCTGATAGTACATCATCACAGTGACTCTTTTCTCTAATAGTACATCATCACAGTAACTCTTTTCTCTGATAGTACATCATCACAGTGACTCTTTTCTCTGATAGTACATCATCACAGTGATTCTTTTCTCTGATAGTACATCATCACAGTGACTCTTTTCTCTGATGGTACATCATCACAGTGACTCTTTTCTCTGATCATCACAGTGACTCTTTTCTCTGATAGTACATCATCACAGTGACTCTTTTCTCTGATAGTACATCATCACAGTGACTCTCTTCTCTGATAGTACATCATCACAGTGATCGACTCTTTTCTCTGATAGTACATCATCACAGTGACTCTTTTCTCTGATAGTTCATCATCACAGTGACTCTTTTCACTGATAGTACATCATCACAGTGACTCTTTTCTCTGATAGTACATCATCACAGTGACTCTTTTCTCTGATAGTACATCATCACAGTGACTCTTTTCTCTGATAGTACATCATCACAGTGACTCTCTTCTCTGATAGTACATCATCACAGTGACTCTTTTCTCTGATAGTACATCATCACAGTGACTCTTTTCACTGATAGTACATCATCACAGTGACTCTTTTCTCTGATAGTACATCATCACAGTGACTCTTTTCTCTGATAGTACATCATCACAGTGACTCTTTTCACTGATAGTACATCATCACAGTGACTCTTTTCACTGATAGTACATCATCACAGTGACTCTTTTCACTGATAGTACATCATCACAGTGACTCTTTTCTCTGATAGTACATCATCACAGTGACTCATTTCTCTGATAGTACATCATCACAGTGACTCTTTTCTCTGATAGTACATCATCACAGTGACTCTTTTCTCTGATAGTACATCATCACAGTGACTCTTTTCTCTGATAGTACATCATCACAGTGACTCTTTTCTCTGATAGTACATCATCACAGTGACTCTTTTCTCTGATAGTACATCATCACAGTGACTCTCTTCTCTGATAGTACATCATCACAGTGACTCTTTTCTCTGATAGTACATCATCACAGTGACTCTTTTCTCTGATGGTACATCATCACAGTGACTCTTTTCTCTGATAGTACATCATCACAGTGACTCTTTTCTCTGATAGTACATCATCACAGTGACTCTTTTCTCTGATAGTACATCATCACAGTGACTCTCTTCTCTGATAGTACATCATCACAGTGACTTTTTTCTCTGATAGTACATCATCACAGTGACTCTTTTCTCTGATAGTACATCATCACAGTGACTCTCTTCTCTGATAGTACATCATCACAGTGACTCATCATCACAGTGACTCATTTCTCTGATAGTACATCATCACAGTGACTCTTTTCTCTGATAGTACATCATCACAGTGACTCTTTTCTCTGATAGTACATCATCACAGTGACTCTTTTCTCTGATAGTACATCATCACAGTGACTCTTTTCTCTGATAGTACATCATCACAGTGACTCTTTTCTCTGATAGTACATCATCACAGTGACTCTTTTCTCTGATAGTACATTATCACAGTGACTCTTTTCTCTGATAGTACATCATCACAGTGACTCTTTTCTCTAATAGTACATCATCACAATGACTCTCTTCTCTGATAGTACATCATCACAGTGACTCTTTTCACTGATAGTACATCATCACAGTGACTCTTTTCACTGATAGTACATCATCACAATGACTCTCTTCTCTGATAGTACATCATCACAGTGACTCTTTTCACTGATAGTACATCATCACAGTGACTCTTTTCACTGATAGTACATCATCACAGTGACTCTTTTCTCTGATAGTACATCATCACAGTGACTCTTTTCACTGATAGTACACCTCAATTAAGAGTTCTTGTTTTTTTCCCTCAAGTCAGACCATCTCTATCAGTACCTCCAATAAATTATGTCGAGAATTTTACTATTGTCGAACGTCTGAAAGTTTTTACGATCAAAATTCATTTTAATTTATTTTCAATTTAGTGTTAAGTAAGAGAATCAAAATTTATTGTTATGTAATTTATTCTTCTTGTTTATGTTTTATTTATCTTTTTTTAATGGTATAATAATATCTTTGAAATTTTCAATGGAAATACAATATCTTTTATTGTAACTTATCGTTACGTAACAAAATGATACCTGTTATTTTATTATACCTTTGGCTAATAGAAGGCAATTCTATAGGCTTTCATTCCAATGAAATAATAACCATAACTGAAAATGTATTCAGATATCCATAGTTAAACTTACTAATCATCAAATCTATTTTTAAGTTGAAAAGATGTCACTAGCGTTGATGTAAGTCCTAGAAGGTGTTTGTAAAATTGAAACAGTAATTGTAAATAAGTATAAAAATTAGGGCTCGATACAATTTAATGCAACAAAAATATATACAAAATATTATAGATAAGTAGGTATGTAATTACCGCTATTTGTAATATATTTTAATGGCAGAATATAGAGTATAAATCTTCTATTGTCACCTCTTTGTCTACTATTAGTTTCCCAAATAGTACCTACAGCTCTCTGTCTACTATTAGTCTACTAATAGTATCTACTATTATTATTAGTCTACCAATAGTATCTACTGTTAGTAATAGTCTACCAATTGCATCTACTATTAGTCTACCAATAGTATCTACTATTAGTCTACCAATAGTATCTACTATTAGTCTACCAATAGTATCTACTATTAGTCTACCAATAGTATCTACTATTATTCTACCAATAGTATCTACTATTAGTCTACCAATAGTATCTACTATTAGTCTACCAATAGTATCTACTATTAGTCTACCAATAGAATCTACTATTAGTCTACCAATAGTATCTACTATTAGTCTACCTGTCTACTCCCTCACACCTGAGAGACTAATTACTCTTCACGGGGCATTAAATCTCACCTGTAATCTCTTCCTCACATCAAAACTATGGCCAGTAGAGTCTAAATCCACCCTAGAAAAACACTAGGGTATGTTCCGAGCTATCGGACAGTTTCTCATTTCCGATCAGATGAAAAAATAGTATATAACTTTTTTTAATTAGTATCCATGATTCCTGCAGGTATCATGGATGCTAATTAAAATATAGCTAGTTATTATATTTTTCTTATGTGACCGAAAATGTGGAACCGTCCCATAACTCGGAGCTTACCCTATATATAATTTAATATCGCACCAGTAAACTATAAATTAATTGACTAATGGATAGATTTGTATGACTAATGTTTATCATCATATATTAGATGTCTATTAATTGTTATTGTTATGAATCCTTTCTGTCACTAAATGGAAAAGTGTTAGGCACTGAGTAGCAATTAGAGTCTACCAACTAATATTATAACTAAAATTATAGCATTAAAAAAATGAGACGATTAGTGTACCAAACAAAATTTTAAGATAATAGAACATGCCAATAAGTTAATGACGTGAAAATTTATGTAGGGTAAGTTTTGAATTATCGGTCAGTACTACATCTTCGGATAAATAAATAAACAAAATACAAAATTGTTATTATTACACAGTGCTATCTAATACTTCTGCAAACCCGGGTTTGCAGAAGTATTAGATAGCACTGTGTAATAATGACAATTTTTATATTTTTTTTTTCAAATATGACTGAAAATAATTCGAAACTTACCCTACAGAGAAATTAGATTTTATCATCAACCTTTTTTCTCACAATTTACTTTAAACTCAAATGTTTCGTTATATGAATTAGTAAAAATATTTATTGAAAATTATTTATTCTAAATACATTATATTTGATCAGTTCTAGCAGGACAAAATCTAAGTATTATAATTAAGAATAACTACAATTATTAATGTAGTCAGATGTATGTTTTGATTATTAATTAAGTACCTACCTTCACTATATTATTATTACTATTAAGCAGACAGTTCTAAGTATATTATTCAAAGCAAATAACTAATGCAAACCTCATTATTTTATGAATCTAATAGAGCTATTTATCAAGGCAGACTTTAAATTGCAGCGAGAAACGACTAGATATGTCGTTTGGTACATTTACTTTTTTTCTCAATTTATTCGCTTTATCGTGGCAAACGTACTGCAAGCAAGTGCACTTCTTGCACTAATAGAGTGCACTTTTTGCACTAATAGAGTGCATTTTAACAGGTTGGTGCATACAAGGCATGTACCCAATGATAAAAAGAAGATATGACGAGTATTAATTTGGTAAGTTACAAATTATCGGTCGGTTTCACATCTTCGGTCACATAAGTAAATAGAATATATAATTATTATTTAATTTCAATTTTAATTGGTATCCAAGATACTTGCAGGTATCATGGATACCAGTAGGAGTAAAAATTAAATAGTTTTTTCTTATATGATCGAAGATGTGAAAATGACCGATAATTCGTAACTTACCCTACCTGTAAAATAGGGTCTCTATTGAAATAGACAGTAAACTATTAATTAGTTTTCAATAATTGCTTCACGATATCACATTTTTTTTTGATTGCTTTAAAGAGCAATCAAAAATCGAATCCAAATTCAATTATCTCGGCATTCGTAAATTGCTGGGGAATTGTTGCATGGTTTTGAACTCCTACTTTAAAGATGGCAGATTATTCGAATCGTTGTATTTCGAGCAAAGTTCACTGACCCGAATATAAAGGAATAGCAGGTATATGTCCAGAAGGAAGTAATCTACATTAAAATGC
The DNA here is from genome assembly GCA_947561585.1 of Caprella mutica. NCBI lineage: Eukaryota > Metazoa > Arthropoda > Malacostraca > Amphipoda > Caprellidae > Caprella > Caprella mutica. The sequence continues at coordinate 33,575 of CANNZV010002656.1, read as the reverse complement.
ATCCTCATTGTTATTTGAGTGGTATTCAACTGCAGTTTTAATTGAAAACATATTCTATTCATCATACGATATAATTACGATACCACTTGATCACTCTTAACTACTATATGATTTATTGGTAAAATGTGATGGTTGTTTTAACCCTTAACTGCATAATTAACTACATACTTAACGTCAGTGCTAGTTGCAATGAAAGGTTTTAAATTCAGTTTAATCTAAGATATTATCAAAATAAATTAATAAAATTTCAGATGTCATATTGACAAACACATGTTAATTAGGTGATTGAACTGATATACTTCACCTGCTACAATTCTTCAATTGTATGTCAATTTCACATCTCTGGTCATATAAGAAAAACGATATCATATAGTAATTAATTAATTTATATTTTAATAATTATTATATTGTTTTTTTTTCTTTTATGACCGAAGATGTGAAACTGACCGATAAATCGTAACTTACCCTACATATACCGTCCTCCCAACCGTAGTCAACATGTTAATTAGTTACTAGGAAGTTTACAATGGATACATTCGTCAGTACAACATAGATGAATTAATTAAAATGTTAATAGTTCCAATCGCAAATTTTGCCAATAAAGTTGCAATTGCTATATACTCTTCTGATGACGTCAATTGGAATCTGTAAACACAAACGTACGAATGCACACACATACAAATACAAAACTATTACGCGGAACAGATGTGATTTATAATATTATTATCAAAAAGAAAACTTCCAAAATTTTGTGTAACTTCCAAATTTACACCAAAGATCAAATTAATATACTTATTCAAAACAATTTTCGAAAAAAAATCAATGATGTTAAGCTATGTATATTTAAATTTAACAAATACTATAATATGTACCTTTCTACTTTTAACGCACTTTTAACTTTAATTACAACTGTAGTGCCTACATTGCAAATTATAATGTTGCTACAATGTTTTGGCCCAATTTACAGTACAATCGTTTGTAAAATATTGATAACATTTCCGGGACATACGATATTGATAGTTAATATAATATTCCTATTGACATATTCAATACATTAGCAACCTAAATAATCATTTCCCTTATTTTCCTCATTAAAATTATCTTGATAAACTTTGTTAAAAGTTTCTAATTGGTGAAGCTATTAAGATTTCAGTGGGTCAGACTAATGAGTCAAATCAGATTGCTCTCTTTTGCCTTCTCTTCCGTTTGGCACACAAAGTTCTTCTCTACTCTTAAAGCTGAGGTCTTGGAGCACACCGAGCAACAGTTTTGCGAAACATGTTAGACTTGCCGATCTTAAAGCTGAGTGATGACGTAATGCTCCCGCCACGCTACTCCACACGCTGGTTGTGATACGCACTTCCTCGTCGCAGCGATGAGATCTGGAGACAACGTGTATGACTAAGCCGGGTCAAAGCTAATATCAAAAACTAGTGTACTTGCCCGTTAAAAATAACGGGTCTTCAATAGCAATTTATTATACCAAGGTTCTTTCAATTAAAATTTATATTTCTGCATAAGCTGACGAAAACATACAAAAATTGTATAAAAACAATCAAATTTTCATATCAATATTTCCCGTGCGTATCATAGATACATTCTTCATGTGTAATACACGTCGAGTAAAAGCGGACACTTAATAAATAAATAAATCAGCACACGACGGGAATTATTAGCATAGATTAATTTTCGGAATTTTTTTCCCATTTCACCACACATCATTTTATTTTTTAAAGAAAATTGCTTCCACAAAGTCTAAGTATCAAAATAATGACAAACTACAATAATAAAAAGCCATTGGTACTATATGACATTAATATTTAAATATTAAATTATTTAGTAGTTGATTGCTTATGATAGGAAATGTGAAACCGGTGGTTATATATTGTTATATGTATAGTATATACTGTTTCTTTCTAATCACATTGATATTTAGATGTGTATAAATATTAGGTTGTCGAAGATTAGAAATGTTAGAAACAAATTCAGACTTTTCACTTGAAATTTTACTTAATGATAAAAAGAGTAACCGATTTTAAATGACTTAGTTTGTAAACTGTTATTGTAAGAAGGCTAAAATAGGTTTCATTAGAACGTATAGTGAATATATAGGCACATCTTACGTAGAATTTAAATCTCATTAACGGTTTCTTAGCCTCAAGAATGGCCCAATTAACAGTAGAAGAGAAAAAAGCTATCGTGAAGGAGATGAAGAAACTAGGATGTGTGATCGTCCATTTCATTCGTAGATTTCAAGCAAGATATGGAATATGATTATGTAAAAGAACAGCTCAATCCAATTACGCAAAGTAGAGTGTCCACGACGCAGAGCATAATTTAAATAAAGGAAATAGATCATCAGAAAACAGCAAGAATTACCGATCAAGAAACGAAATCAATGAGAAAATTTTCTGCTGAGACACAAATATAAAAATACTGTTCATTTAATCCATAAAAAATACCTGTATTTGAAACCGTAGCAGCTGAAGACTCTTTTTCATCAGCGGTTAATTTTACTCAAGCTGGAACTCTTTTGCCAGCTAGATCACCTGATCCATCTTCTTAGAACTTTTCTCTCCATGATTTTGTAAAAGAAAAAATATTTCGTAGTGCACCACTTAAAATATTCTAAAGAATTTTATTAATAATGGTAGTTAGTCTTGATAAATTTATTGAAGATGGTGATGGTGATGTAGAATGTTAATTGTCCATAAAATGAAACTTGAGAACCTATAATCTTTTAAATAAAACCTATACCAGCCTTCTAGGAATAATAGTTTTCCAACTACAGTTTTTTTAATCGGCTACTGTTTTAGAGGACACCTTGCGTTTTCGATTAATTTCAACTTTTAATTATCTTGTAAATATACAATTAGGTAACTGTCAAACTTAAACGCAAATAATTCGAAAAGAAATCCAACACGAAACAGCTTTTTTAAATTAGAAATATTGAAAATTCAATCAATATTTCAAAACACTGAATACGCTCAAGTTATGTTCAAAACTCAAATTTTTATTTATAATAAACTAATATACTTACTTAAATAATTCTAATTTCGAATGATTAATTTTCTACGCTCAACGCCTCGATTTATCTAATTATTGAGCTATCTATCAATTGCACCGGACAATCAAATACCGCAACGAGGTAATTAACTTATACAATATACATTTATTATATTTTAAACAACAGATCTTAACAGAATTAAAATGTATCTTAGATTAAGAAAACCTGGGGTTTATTGTATAGGTTGTTTTTGACAGTTTTATTTTCGCAAGCGGAGTTTCTTACACGTTTTTAATTTTCCACTCGATATTTACCCGGTCGCCCTCTATTATTTATTGTTTATTTATATAAATTTATTATACAAAGATATATTTTTGTATACTGAGGAAGGTATTGTAAATGAAAAATTCACTTTGCATGAGTAAAACGAAATGTAAAATCGATAACAAATAGCTACAGTATATAATGTTGCTAATTTTTGAGGTATAAATAATTTCTAAGTGCAAATTCCTTTTAAAATCTCTTTTACAATAAGAAAACCAATAACACTTAACCCGATTTAACCCATTTAGATAAGGAAGGGAAAGCCAGATGGTCCAAAAGATGTGAATGAATCTTGAATACAAATTTTATTCTGACAATCGAGGGAATCATTTTTCATTTGAGGATTTTGGAACAGAATTAAATCTACCTAATAATTGTTAAATTATGAAGTGAAAGACTAAGATTTTAATTGAGTTTTCAGTTTGTATTACAACCATCTCGTCCGTTTAAAGTTAGTAAATGACTAACATTTAGTTTGGTTTACAGAATACAAATGTGGGTATAGCAACCGTTAGTTTTAACGCAACTGTACACTAGTATAAGTAGAGATTATAAGCTATTTTGTATGCCATTTAATCCTGATTAATAAAGAAGTTTACCAGTTAATGACTTTTGAGTATGGAAGTGAGCATTTAATGTTATTTAATCCGTTGATTTAATATACATAATAAGTTTGTATGGCAATAGAAATGAACAGGATATACGAATGGTATAGGTACAGTCAAAGAAAAGTGTATGTATCCCTAATTATTGGTTAACATTTTACAAACTTCACATCTCCAAAGATAAACTTTACTAATTGTAATGCTGTTAGGCTAAGTTACGAATTATCGGTCAGTACTACATCTTCGGTCATATAAGAAAAAACAATATAAATTGTTATTATTACACAGTGCTATCTAATACTTCTGCAAACCCGGGTTTGCAGAAGTATTAGATAGCACTGTGTAATAATAACAATTTATATTGTTTTTTCTTATATGACCGAAGATGTAGTACTGACCGATAATTCGTAGCTTACCCTAGATATTTAAAATTGGTTAGATTTTAGTCTTTTACACAGTGGAAACCTTAAGAGTAAAAATGGGAAATTAGAATCATACGAAGACTCTAATTTCTTCGACATCTTTACTAGTAATTGAATACCCCTTCCAGTAAGCAAAAATAGAAATAAATGCGGTCGTAGGTAAAATAATTGAAAGGCGAATATTTTCTTCCTGGTTATTCATAATGGATGAATAATATTTAATTGAGATATGGAATTTTTGATCGTTTGTATGAATAATATTAAGATAACTTTTGTACATTGAAAATAAATGATGATAATGTATTAACATCATTAAGTTCTTTACTAATTTATTAAGGGAAAACTATTAACTGAGAACAAAGCTTCAGAATAAATAATTATTGTGAAATGTTAAATAATTGAACTGCGTTAATTCCTGAATGTAAAGGGCCGTACACACGTAGGTATTTTTTAAGTCTTTCCGCCAGTGTTTTTGCTAAGCTCCTCCTACTTTTTCCACGAGAATATAAGAAATTGGTATCCATAATACATGTAGGTATCATGGATACCAATTATAATAAATAATAATTATATCAATTCATATGATTTATATCGTTTTTTCTTATATTCTCGTGGAAAAAGTAGGAGGAGCTTAGTAAAAAGTCTGGTGGAAAGACTTAAAAAAACCTACGTGTGTACGGCCCTTTATGATGGATTCCAATCAGTCTTCTGAGATCAAACTGTGATGGAATGGTAATCAATTATGAGAAAATGAAAATAAACTATTAAGAATTGTATTTATATAATGGATATAATTTATGAAATTGTATTGCATTCTCGGAAAAACTTTGGTATTGCAACGTTGGAAATACTTAGTAAATTATTCTAGTTAATTAAGTATATAATTTATTGTTATGTTTTTATCTTACGACAAGCTTTTTATTATAATAGTTTTATGTACGAATTACACTAACAATAAAACATGAGATAAATAAAGAAGTATTCATAACATTATTAAGTCTAAAAAATATACCACAAAATAATAAAGTTTATTACAAAAAATGAAAGTAATCAACGCAATTATGAAGGTTTCATTTTGATAAAGAGAAGTTATAATATAAATCATTGCTTAATTCATAGAACTCCGTCCTATCATCTCTAGGACTCCATCCTTCAAAATCACTAGGGGGACAAAATCCTCCGGCGGAAAAAATGCTCCTGGAAAAAATCCCCCGAGGAAGAAATCCCCCGGAAAACATCCAACGAAGAAAGAATATCCCCACGTCAAAAATAGAATATGTAATATTCATTTTCATCCATTTTTTTTTGTCTAAAATACCCACAAAAGAGGAAAAAGACAATATCAGAAAGATAAGCATGTACTTATAGTATCAAATTACAACAGTTTGAATAAATAATTATAAAGACTTTAGACTGTAGCTATCTAACGTCACAAAATCTGAGAATTGTAAATACTCTGTACAAAACTAAAGGCTTAAATTGTTTGCTATGTCCTTGTCGTAGCCTGTTAGAGAACTAAATTCGTCATATTCTTCTACAACATTGAGTAGTCTTATCAAAAAATCTTATTATTTGCGATTCTTCAGAGGAGTATTACCAGCACTAAGTTGCTCTTAGCAAAATTCCTGAAATAATTGTTTCATTACAAAAGACTTTAAGGTAGAAGATTTACCCATTTGAAATTACATTACCGTCATCTATACCTTAGATAATTGTGACATTTAATTAACCACAGATACAGATAATATATATTTATATATATATATATATTAAATATACTCAGTAGAAAAAAACTAGTTAACTATGAAAGATTAAAACTAGTGAAATATAACTACACACCAATAAAAAAATAAGGAACAAAAATGTTCAAACGATGCAATTCAGTTAATATGCATTACCAATTGAATAAACTATGCAACAAAAAACTAAAAAAGTATTGAACATAAACAGATGCAGGAAATTTTTCGTACATTATTATATTAAAATTTAACTTATATAAATATTACCTCTGTTTTATCTTCTACACTCTACGAATCTACAGCTACAGTGACTTTATATACTAGGGTTATTTATAACTATCAATAGAAAAATTGGGCACAAAGATGTTTTCTGGGGGGGATTTTTTTCTGGGGGATTATTTCCGCAGAAGGGATTTTTTCTTCCGGGGGATTTTATTCGGATACCCATCCTATCACCCCTAGGACTCCATCCTATCACCCCTAGGACTCCATCCTATCACCCCTATGACTCCATCCTATCACCCCTATGACTCCATCCTATCACTCCTAGGACTCCATCCTATCACCCCTAGGACTCCATCCTATCACCCCTAGGACTCCATCCAATCACTCCTAGGACTCCATCCTATCACTCCTAGGACTCCATCCTATCACTCCTAGGACTCCATCCTATCACTCCTAGGACTCCATCCTATCACCCCTAGGACTCCATCTTATCACTCCTAGGACTCCATCCTATCACCCCGAGGACTCCATCCTATCACCCCTAGGACTCCATCCTATCACCCCTAGGACTCCATCCTATCCATAGGACTCCATCCTATCCATAGGACTCCATCCTATCACTCCTAGGATTCCATCCTATCACCCCTAGGACTCCATCCTATCACCCCTAGGACTCCATCCTATCCATTGGACTCCATCCTATCACTCCTAGGACTCCATCCTATCCATAGGACTCCATCCTATCACCCCTAGGACTCCATCCTATCCATAGCACTCCATCCTATCACCCCTAGGACTCCATCCTATCACCCCTAGGAATCCTTTCGCTTTCAGGTTTGCAGAGCCAATCGTGTGTCCTTGACCCTCACCTTCATGTGTACGTACGCATGTTGTGATTTGTGTGCGTGTTGTGATTTGTGTGCGTGTTGTGATTTGTGTACGTGTTGTGATTTGTGTGCGTGTACCTGAAAAACACGCACATGACGCATTAAGCGCAAGTATATGGTCACAGTAACCGACTTCTGGAAAGGTATGGTCACTATAACCGACTGGTGGAAAGGTATTGTCACTATAACCGACTGGTGGAAAGGTATGGTCACTATAACCGACTGGTAGAAAGGTATGGTCACTATAACCGACTGGTGGAAACGTATGGTCACTTTAACCGACTGGTAGAAAGGTATGGTCACTATAACCGACTGGTAGAAAGTTATGGTCACTATAACCGACTGGTAGAAAGTTATGGTCACTATAACCGACTGGTAGAAAGGTATGGTCACTATAACCGACTGGTAGAAAGGTATGGTCACTATAACCGACTGGTAGAAAGGTATGGTCACTATAACCGACTGGTAGAAAGGTATGGTCACTATAACCGACTGGTAGAAAGGTATGGTCACTATAACCGACTGGTAGAAAGGTATGGTCACTATAACCGACTGGTAGAAAGGTAAGGTCACTATAACCGACTGGTAGAAAGGTATGGTCACTATAACCGACTGGTAGAAAGGTAAAGTCACTATAACCGACTGACTGTCACATTCTACAAGTAAAGGATAAACTTTTCTTCAAATAAGGGAAAGTGATCTCTACTTGGGAATGGACTTTGTGACTGTGAATGAATTTAATGAGTAACTATACTTGGACTATCAAATTAAAAGAGAGCTGGTAATTTGAAATTAAGTGTTTGGAAATATTATGGTTTTAGTGAATTGATTTTATTGTTGAATACAGATTTTAAATAGTGATATGTATTTTTTCATGTACAAGTCCACCATTTTCACAAATATCATATTTCTACGATAATATACATATAACGTATTTCTACGGTATATACATACTTTTTTATTTTAATTTATTTTTCATAACCGACTGATAGAAATATCGTAGCTGATAAACCCGTGTGTCACAGATTTACGAAAATGATAACCTGTGTGTAACAGCTCTATGAAAATGATAACCAGTGTGTAACAGCTTTAAGAAAATGATAACCAGTGTGTAACAGCTCTATGAAAATGATAACCAGTGTGTAATAGCTTTAAGAAAATGATAACCAGTGTGTAACAGCTCTATGAAAATGATAACCAGTGTGTAATAGCTTTATGAAAATGATAACCTGTGTGTAACAGCTTTAAGAAAATGATAACCAGTGTGTAACAGCTCTATGAAAATGATAACCAGTGTGTAATAGCTTTATGAAAATGATAACCCGTGTGTAATAGTTTTATGAAAATGATAAAACCAATGTGTAACAGCTTAATGAAAATGATAACCAATGTGTAACAGCTTTATGAAAATGATAACCAGTGTGTAACAGCTTTATGAAAATGATAACCATTGTGTAACAGCTTTATTAAAATGATAACCAGTGTGTAACAGCTTAATGAAAATGATAACCAGTGTTTAACAGCTTTATGAAAATGATAACCAGTGTGTAACAGCTTAATGAAAATGATAACCAGTGTGTAACAGCTTTATTAAAATGATAACCAGTGTGTAACCGCTTCATGAAAATGATAACCAGTGTTTAACGATAATACATAATCATTGGAATTTAGCAGACAATGTTTATATTGAATAGTATCAATTCCGATGTACTGATTATTAATTATCTGTTTTTATTTTATCAAAATGTTTTGTAATTGAATTTACTCATCTAAGTAAATAGATCAAATACACTAAAGTGAATACAATAGATTTAGAGTTTCAGACACCATAGAAATGTATCTAACTTAAAGCAGTGTTATTTATAGCCTTTTAACACTTATAAGTAATTATTATCGTTATTTTTCAACAAATAAGTTATTCTTGATAAAAATTTTTTTTTACATTTAGTGATAATTTGATATATTATTGAATAACCAATTTATTATTATTATGCCCCAATGATTTACTTAGAGACTTTAGTAAATTCGTTCAATCGCCTAAGCCGCTTGAAGGCTGCCTACTTATTCACAGCCTCTGAAATAGTAAATGCAATCGGATTTTATAACCATGTGAATATTATTATAACTTTATTTCTTCTATGATTAATTCAAATTATTGTTAGTTTCTATTTTCTTGTGTGACAACCCATTATGAATATTATTTAAAAATTTATTAAGAAAAAATAGATATTCAAGAATTTGTAGCTTTAATATTTGATAAAAAGTTTTCCCCGCCGTGTGCGGTATATATTGTCCTTCTTATTATTAGGAGCATGAGTCATAGAATTACTTATAAGAACGCCCCCTGAGCAGTTCACCTGCCCCCCAAAGCTAAAAGGGGGACTTGCCCCCTCACCCCCCTATCGACCAGTTCCTCACCTGCAGACGGAAGGAAGAAATGTTGGTAGTACAGGAAGCGAAAAAAAAATATATAGGCAACATTTTAAGAAATGTAATAAATATTGTATCGAACAAAGCTCTTTGAAAATGTTTTGGTGTTGATGGAACAGTTTTATGAAAGTGATAACCCGTGTGTAACAGCTTTATGAAAAAGATAACCAGTGTGTAACAGCTTTATGAAAGTGATAACCTGTGTGTCACAGCTTTATGAAAAAGATAACCAGTGTGTAACAGCTTTATGAAAGTGATAACCCGTGTGCAACAGCTTTATTAAAATGATAACCAGTGTGTAACAGCTTCATAATAATGATAACCAGTGTGTAACAGCTTCATGAAAATGATAACCAGTGTGTAACAGCTTCATGAAAATGATAACCAGTGTGTAACAGCTTTATGAAATGATAACCAGTGTGTAACAGCTTTATGAAAATGATAATCAGTGTGTAACAGTTTTATGAAAATGATAACCAGTGTGTAACAGCTTTATGAAAATGATAATCAGTGTGTAACAGCTTTTTGAAAATGATAACCAGTGTGTAACAGCTTTATGAAAATGATAACCAGTGTGTAACAGCTTTATTAAAATGATAACCAGTGTGTAACAGCTTTATTAAAATGATAACCAGTGTGTAACAGCTTTATTAAAATGATAACCAGTGTGTAACAGATTTATTAAAGTGATAACCAGTATGTAACAGACTTATTAAAGTGATACCCAGTGTGTAACAGCTTTATTAAAATGATAACCAGTGTGTAACAGCTTTATTAAAATGATAACCAGTGTGTAACAGATTTATTAAAGTGATAACCAGTATGTAACAGACTTATTAAAGTGATACCCAGTATGTTAAATATTTCATGAAAATGATAATAAATGTGGAACAGTTTAATGAAAATGAATACCATAATGAAGCAGTTTCAAAGTGATAAACCAGCATAAAAAAAAATAAACATATTAACTATCTAAAATAAACGTTGAAACAACTTACCCATTATAAATGTGCATTGTACAACTAATTGAATTGGTAATCGATTGTTCAGTCTGTCCGATCAGTAAATAATGAAGCTACTTTCATAGTTACTGAGTTAGAATTACTATGATATTTATTAACAGAAGGAATACACAAATATAACTATAAACACAGACATATAAAGCACACTTTATGAATGATTTAAAACCATTAATAGAGATCTATAGAGTGTGAAAATATTCCATTGGAAGTATTTAGCAAATTAATGATATAACTTTTGTAGGTGCCAAGCTAAGTGCTCTCTTGAGTGAAAACCCATTCCAGGAACGTCATGAGTCACTGGTTTATTGTTATACTCTTCCATATCATTTAGTGTGTAAGAATTTGTGGGACTAGAGACTACAGTCTATGAAAAGTATGTATTGTCTAAAAATGAATGAACAGCATTGTAGTATACATAATTCACTATCAGCATAATAAATATATAATCAATCTAATATATTTTAAATGTCCAAATATGTGTTTGCATAATACATTCTCGAAGTGTTTCACAGAATATCTGTTCACAGACACTGTGTTAAGTTCATTATTTTGTAGTCTGATAGTACATGTTCATCACCTAGCAGTCCGATAGTAGGTACATTAGAGTGTGGCTTGACCTCGGCTTCACGAAATCGACTTTGTTGCGCTTCAGTTGACCAGCGCTGGGCAGAAGATCACTGTCATATCAGGGCAGTACTTGCTGACCGTGAAAATACGCACTTAATGTCACTGGTAGAGTATAGTCTATGCTGGAGCTTAATTTTAGTTAGACATACATAGCGTTCAAAGTTTTACTATAGCGTACCAATTTGTAATTTGAAATTAATTTCATTATGATAATTCAATATACAATTTAGTTATTTCTTTCATATGTTTCACATAGCTAATTCATCTATATATACATGATTTAAATTTCTACTATTTTTTCTGAAACATACCTCCATTCATAAGAAACAGTGGGATTTCATTAAACATTATTTATAGTATATTTCAAGGTTGGGGCTCCTGTACCCCGATCCAAGGCTGTCCCTGGATAGATATAGTCCTTTGGGTGGATAGAAGCCATATAAAGCCAGTCGATGAGCATCTAAATATAAATAGTAAGGATCACAAATCACGCACTGCACTCACTTAGAATGTACAGTACGCATGCGTGAAAATTACTAATGTGAATGAACTTTGGGACATGGATGTAGAAACTTGCTACTGACGGTAGTAGAGTCAATTGAAAGGGTAGGGTTAGGTACGAATTATCGGTACCTGCGAATTATGATACCTGCGGGTATCATGGATACCAAATAAAATTAAAATTGAATAATTATTATACAGGTATCATGGATACCAATTAAAAAAAAATATATAGTTTTTCTTTTATGAACGAAAATGTGGAATTGACCGATAATTCGTAACTAACTGTTACCCATCAGAATAAATATGGAAAGATGAACTAAAGCAAGAAATAACGTAATGGAACAATTGAAAACTGAATATCAATGTTTAGAAGATATTCCCGCGTAATTTATGTATTGAGATAAATAAAGAATCTTCTAAATTAACGCAAATAAATATTGTAGTTCTAATAAACGTGAAAATTCTGTACCTAAAATACTCGATTGTTTACAGACAGAAAGTTATGGTGAGGCCATAGAAGATTAGGAGAGAAAGTTATGGTGGGGCCATAGAAGATTAGGAGAAAAAGTTATGGTGGGGCAATAGAAGATTAGGAGAGAAAGTTATGGTGGGGCCATAGGAGATTAGGAGAAAAAGTTATGGTGGGGCAATAGAAGATTAGGAGAGAAAGTTATGGTGGGGCCATAGAAGATTAGGAGAAAAAGTTATGGTGGGGCAATAGAAGATTAGAATAGAAAATTATGGTGGGGCCATAGAAGATTAAGAGATAAAGTTATTGTGGGGCAATAGTGTATTATTATAATTGAGATCAAATAAATAAAAATTACAACAACGGGAAATATTTAGAGTTAAGGTAATTATAATTACTCAATAAATTTTTCAAAGATTATTATAAAAAAACGAATCAAAATATTTAAATATAGTTAGAGAACAGTACGTGTTCTCCGCAACATTAATATATTTAATTATTATATTTTAATGCGATGTTTTAATAAAAACCTATTGATATATTTTATCTGGTAATGAATTCGTATTTGATAATTGTCGTTTACCCAATTTATTTAAATATATGAAGGACATTTTTTGAAAAAAAAGTAAATAATTTGAAGTTTATTGTCAACAATAATTTACCAACCTCCTTAAAGAAACAATTCAATACTCATAGAAGAGTTAATTAAATGCAGAACAAGTAAATAATTCACATTTATGTACCATAAAAAGTATAAGACGGGAAAGAAACGCGATAAAAATGATGAAAAGATAACAGAGGAAAAGTAAGAAGTGAGTACAATAATCAATGATTATTTTATTCACGCATAAGTAAATAAAAAAGATTAATAATTTTTAACTATAAATCAATCAATTTCTTACCTTCTAACCTGTGCGCATACTTCTTGGTACTAAAATCTAGTCCAAGAAAAGGTCTTGAAGATCGTAGAATAGGGTTTCCAAATGATTGTGACAAGTAGCCAGACTGTCAACCAATATTTACAACAACTACAACCCCACCAATGAGCATCTCGCTAAAGGTTACAAATATATACACCAAATATAATGTTATGTTACAAAAAGTCTACGGTAATCCGTTAAACACTTTCAACTACCAAGTTAAAGACTAATACAGTGCAAGTTTCTAGTCACAGTGTTTGGTAAATATAGATATATATTCTATGTTATATAACTACTTTTCTAGTTGCTATTTATTTTCTAAACAGTTATACCAGACAACTGTAGCTTAAACTGGGGTAATTTATCACCGAAAATGTTGTTACAATTGTCAATAGGTAATCCTCAGCTCTAATATAGTGAATTTTCTCTACACAACTTCAATGTTATTAATTTTCAATGTTCTCACAAGCACAAATTTTATTTCAATTATTGTCAAAAAAATTGTTCAATTTAATTTTCACGACCACTTTCCAAAATTCACGTGTTTCAAATGTTTTGAAATGACGATAAAGTTTGAGTTTATCGTTGCGATAGTTTGAGTCGAAAATGGTGCGATTTATCGCGTGCGAAGGTGCAAAATTTCTACTATTTTCTAACAACCACTAAAATCTAAGTGATGTCATTTACTATACAATAGCGAAAGTAATTTACAAATTTATGAGATCGCCTCTCAACACAAAAGTTCCAATAAGTATTTATCTAAAGCTCTTTACGATAGTTACGACAGTCGCTACGTTTGCACACGCACATATCACACCGCCAGCGGTAGAGATACACACACTACAAATGGGCAATTTGTGGTGAGTTGGTGTGGTGGTAAATAGAAAGGTTGGTGGAGAAAGTGCGCTACAGCGACCGACCTCCCTTTCGCTAGCGATTCACATTTTCGACTCCCGAATAAGCAAAATGCCAACCTTGTGGCGAGTGTGTTCGTGCGTGCGTGCTTCGCCACTCGATGTCGCTACACACAAACAATCGCACAGTCATATACCTACCGTACGGACGCATGATATGGTATACCATCATCGGACACCTAATACCTACACAAAAATGAACTTTCCAATGTTACAAAGTGATCTGATAAATTGACAAAGGAAAATTAAAAAAATGAACCTCTACCATCATAGAAAGAGAATACGATGAATAAACTGAAAAGGGGGCGGAGCTTTTAAAACTCAATTTGCTCTTTCCAGCCTTAACCTTGAGGGTCAAAGTTCAATGAAAATGATCGTAAGAAATCATTTATTTTCTACTGTTATCAATATTTGCTACATTAGGTTTATTGTAGATTCTAGTTTATGTAATTAAAAGAGTTAGGCCGATAGGTGCTCTTTAGTAGGTAAGGTATTTCTTCCGCGTGAAGTTGAACCTGGAAGTTCAGGGTCACACGTCAGGCGGTATGAGAGTCGCTGCAGTTACGGCAATTGGAAAGCTGAGTGATGGGAGAGAGAGTGATAGGAGTGAGAGTGATAGGAGTGAGAGTGATAGGAGTGAGAGTGATAGGAATGAGAGTGATAGGAGTGAGAGTGATAGTAGTGAGAGTGATAGGAGTGAAATGATAGGAGTGAAAGTGATAGGAGTGAAAGTGATAGGAGTGAGAGTGATAGGAGTGAAAGTGATAGTAGTGAGAGTGATAGGAGAGAGTGATAAGAGTGAGAGTAATATTAGTGAGAGTGATAGGAGTTAGAGAGAGGGAGTGATGCGTATGCAGAGTGATAGGAGAGAGAGTTATAAGAGAGGGAGAGATAGGAGTGAGAGAGAGGGAGTGATGCGCATGCAGAGTGATAGGGGGAGAGTGATACGCATACTAAACTAAGTGATAGGAGCATCTATCTCTCCTAGTTATCACTCTGCATGCGTACTACACTCTCCTATCACTCTTCTCTGATTTACGATAGTTAGCAGAATGATAGTTTCGCATGCAGATTAGAGTGAAACAAATATACAGTTCTGTGTTTGATTTTATTATTCATATATTACAAAAAAAATATGACAACCATACTACAACATTGCATTCACTAAATTGAGACCTTACTTAGCTCAATCATTTGGAATGTGTCATATCTAATAAGATGCATCAAAATTAACAATAACATTCTTGACAGATAATTTCGGGTTGATGTCGTAGAAAGTAAATAGAATAAAGTTCTGCAAAAAACATCCCTGTTTTCCTAGCAACAGAGGAATTGTCGAATAAATTCATATGCCGGAGAATTGGAGAAGAATGTCTGGCCCTTCAAAGGAATATTGAGCTCGAAAGGTCCTCTCCACTCTCAATTAAGAAAAATGCTGGAATTGCTTTAAATTTGTAGAGCTAAGGTTATATAACATGTAACAGTTAACAGAAAAGAATTCGATCAAGTATTCTGTTCATAATTAATTATATAAGAAACATTCACATTCCACTTTCACTCTTTCAGCGTGATTGGGAATTATGGGAGATACTGATTTATTCGTTCTAGAACTGTTTGGACGAGAAGAAGAACTCTATTTTTATTTTTAAAATAACTGCATTTAAATAAAATATATTTCAAATTGTTTATCCGACTATAAATAAAGAGCATTTTGTTTAAACATACAATTATTTATATAAAATCAATTGCGCTCAAGATTTTTTATTATAAAACTTTGAAAAAACTCGTTAAAAAGCTGAAGACATTCAAAAATTCCCCCAAAATCAAAACGAAAAATAGATAAAGAAAAACTCAAAATTAGAAAACAATACTTGAATTACTTAGAGGAAATTGAATAATAAAAAATTAATATTGAATCAACATTCAATTTCTATTGAAACCCCTTATTATTAACAGGAAAGTACACTTATAACATCATTAAAAATAGGCCAAATTACTGGTGTTCGTATGGCAGGCGGTAGTGTAACAGAAATTACCTGAGAGTTTGGTGTTACAAGAGGTACTGTCCCTAAAGTAATGACTGCCTTTGAAAGAGAACGAAAAACGTCCTCATTAAACCAATAGTTTGTGATGTACACGACTAGTCGGACATATTGTCCCATCACGATTTTGAAATATACATTATATCAATAGATTGAAATAAGATACAACTACATAAAATATTATTTAAAAAAAATTCATTATTACTTATAATGAACTCAGAAAAAAAAGTCGGCTCGAAAGGGTTAAAGCGCATGTTTGGTTGATATTTTTCGAGAGAGACCGTCGGATTCTAAATCGAAATATTTGGGCAAATTGCAAGACCACGGTTCCTAAAATCACTGCAGAGCTCAATGTATAATGGTCAGTGAGAACAATCTATCTATATCATTAATTCTTGAAATTTTGCCCCCATTTACATATTTTGGTTGAATTCTTTCTGAGGCAATTTGGTTGAATTCTTTTTGAGTTATGAATGATTTTGTCCTGATCACTCCCAAAATTTTACCAGATGGTTCCTGGACATTGACCAGTCGTAACACAAAATCCCAAGCAATTTAGCACAATACTTAATTAAATATGTGAGTAACAAGATGACATATAAATAAATGCCCCTAAAGTATAACTTTCCGCATTCTGCGAAGTTAATAAACTCATTTTTCCCCCGAGCCTAGAGAGAGGACCTTCAAGACTGAATACCAAAAAGTAATCTTCAGACAAAATGCGTGCCACTCTCGAAAGTAGACGTGGTCGAAAGTAGATTTGGCAGAACGAACATTTGGCTGAAAAACTTTCAGTTAATGTAAATCCATATTACGAACAGCAGCCTCCATTTTATTTGATTACAATATTTATTTCCATGGAATTAAAATCTATTTTATAAGAAGGAAATTAAGTTTTAATATGTACATAATGTGTATCCATATTACGAACTGCAAGACAATATTGCTCAACAATTTGAATTCTTTCATAATCATGGATTTTATCGCAAATATAAGGAGTGAAAAAAGCTTCTCTTCATACTTTTGAACTTGTTATTATATTATCTAAAGATAATATTTTTATTAAATTAAATATTATTACTATCCCATTTTTTCAAAATAAAGATATTTCGGCCAAGAGTCGGTTAATCTCTCACCACATCGCTAACGAATTTTGACGTCACCATGGAAGTGAAGGAGTGATAATTTGGGCTAGGGCCATTGGAAATGAACTGGTCGGATCGCCCAGGATTCCAGGAGTGAAAATAAACTCTGTTAACTTTGACGGGTGGATTTGCTCATTTGCTGAAAATGAAACCACTTGCGTTCAAACGAAATGTTGTTTTAATGCATGACAACGCTCCTTTTCACTCTACTAAGGTAACTGTGAATTTCCTGAGAAGTAATAGGTTCGTCGATGACAAGTTAATGGTATGTTCCTGTCCAGGGGCGGGCAGATATTTCTTTTAGAGTGCCACAGATAGAAATTTCAATGCTACGAAATATTTTCTTTTTTTTTCATAGAAAATGAAATTAAATGATACACTTAAGTTATTTTCTATGATTTTTTTCTAATAACATATTAAAGATTGCATCATAAGAGGAAAAGTAAAATCAAACAGATTAAAATTTTAAGAAATCATTCCTATCAAAATTAAATCAAGAAGCAGTGATATTCTATGCTAGAGCAAGCAAGTAAGTAAAGTATTGAGTTTGAGATAGAATAACAGAGAGATTCAGATCTTCTATTCTGACGACCATAAGGTTGAAACACTATTATACAATTAGTGTTCAACAATTACACAGTAATGTATAATTTACACATTGTCACTGTATAAAGTAGCAAATCAGCAGGATATACTTATTACAAAAAAGTATAAACAAGCAAAATGCATGTATTTTAACAGACAGCAGGTATCATGTACGAAACCTGAATATAATAAATAAATATTCAAAATAGTAAGTTAAATTAAATAATTTTCTTTTAATGGACATTTATTTTTTTTCAATTTAATAGGGGTAACTTTTAATTATTTGTAAATAGGTAGAGGTGGGCACCGGTGCCATTTTAGTGCCAGAGAGAGCAATTGACCAACTCTGGTCCAGTTTCTCTCCAGATTTAAACCCAGCTCAAAACCTTCTGTGTATCCTGAAGCAGAATGTGTATGTGGGATGACGTCAGTTCTCGTCATAAAATCAGCTCTCGATGGAAACTGAAAACTTATTGTAAGACGATTACGTCTGATTTAACTCGGTAAACTCCCCATGAACCCTATTGTTAAAAAAAATCCTATAGAATTATTGATTTATACATTTTTAGTGCCATGCACAATAGGGTGGAGCGAAAAAAAAACACTTTTGATATTGAATTGCAATTACCTGCAGAAAGTTCTGAAATGACATCGGATTGAAGTGTACAAAAAATTTCAGGCAAAAGTATTGATGTTTACAGGCGGCAATATTCAATAGAGTTTCTGAATTTTTTGGGAAAACGAATTTTTCTAAGTTTTGGATTTTTATATACTTTCTAAGGGAAAATTTACCTACAATTAGACAAAGCTTCCTTCGTCTTGTATCATCGCCAGTAAGATGTTTGTAGGTGTTGCTACACTCACAACATCATCACTGAGATTTTTAGCCAGACCAGCATTTTGTGAACGTGTTTGGCTCCAGTATCCGATTTGCCGTTGTGATCCATTTTGCTTAGCTAATAGTTCTGAAGTGCCGAGATCTAGAGCTTGAGAAACTAATCCATATTAAATAGATTGGTTCATTTCGTGCGTCTAGATGAATCACAACGGCAAATCGGATACTGGAGACAAACACGTTCACAAAATGCTGGTCTGGCTAAAAATCTCAGTAATGATGTTGTGAATGTAGCAACACCTACAAACATCTTACTGGCGATGATACAAGACGAAGGAAGCTTTTTCAGAGAACTTGGATGGAGACTAGATAATACTGAAAGCTAGAGAAAACAATGAAATTGGAATTCAAAATTCCTCCTCTCATTGAGTCCGAGGATTAAAGAACATGATTGACTGGCAAACTTCCGAAATCAATGAACCACAGTTGACAAAACTTCTCTCTACCGTTTGAAACGAACATCAAGAGGAAACAAATAATGAAAAAGGACCATCTTCCCTGCCACACACAAAGTAGGAGGCGTTTTTCTTTGGTTGTTGCCACCTATAAACTATCTTCAAATCACACAAAGGCATAGTTTGTACATAAAAGCAGCCTTTAGTCACTAATTGTAGGTAAATTTTCCATTAGAAAGTACATAAAAATCAAAAAATTAGTTTTCCCAAAAAATTCAGAAACTCTATGGAATGTTGCCGCCTGTAAACATCAATATTTTCGCCTGATATTTTTTGTACTTCAATCCGATGTCATTTCACAACTTTCTACAGGTAATTGCAATTCAATATCAAAAAAAGTGTTTTTTTCGCTCCACCCTAATGCACAAGACTTTTGTACACTGGAAATGGGTAACTTAAAACTTTATGTTGAATGATTGTAATATCCAAAATAATTTCATTTTTTTTGAAATTACTCTCAATGCTGCTAGAGGAATAATTTCCAAGACAAACCCATTTTACTGCAAAA
Source organism: Caprella mutica (assembly GCA_947561585.1). NCBI lineage: Eukaryota > Metazoa > Arthropoda > Malacostraca > Amphipoda > Caprellidae > Caprella > Caprella mutica. The sequence goes on along the minus strand of CANNZV010002656.1, from coordinate 13,850 downwards.
AACACATCTGCATAAAACGTTGTTAAAGTTGATCGTATTCAAACCTCTACATGCGTGAAAGTTTTAAATAATGTGTTTTTTGTACTTTTTTTGCAATTATTGATTTAGACAACTTTTTCTTACCTACACCTATATTTTGGCCGCTACTGTAAATCTACATGACAAATTTTATTACTTGGGTATTCGTATTGGGTACTACATACACAACTGAAATTAGTTATTAGTTAATCACAAAATCTGCCAGCGTCATTAATTAATCAAAGATAAAATATTTTTTAGATTCAGCAATACAAATTAAGCTATTAAAAACTATAAAGTTCATTGAATTAATCAGTTGATTAAATCGGCTAAATGCAATTTTTGAATGTTTATATACTACTCGATGTCCAAAAGTTGACACCATTACAATTTAACCTAAACAGAAAAGGATAATCAGAAGAATAATTATAAAAAGCATATAGCTATATTTACACATGACCAAGCAACGACCTATATTTGTAAATAATATATCAACAGTTCTTGAATAGCTATATTTCAACATGGAATCATTTGTAAATTGTACAAAAATTGAGCTAGATATATTAGTTATTTTGTTTGCTATAGAAAAGCATGAAAGACTATCTTTTAGTCTTAGAGAGCATATCACTAATCCTTTTTTTGTAGCTTGGCAAAAGCTTCACATGTTCGTCTACGCACTTCAGGGCACACACCTCAAACTCTCCTTTGAAAACGTTAACCTGTCAAAAGAAATAAAGAGAATTAGGAGACTTTCGTACACATAGCAAGAGATTAGCTACGAAAATTGAACTGGAATTTTTTTCGTGTGGAATAGACGGGGGAATACATATATTTGAATATTTATATCGTAGACTATAAGAATGAGGGGAAATATCTGAAAAATCTGCAATAAAAAAAGAAGCTGCTCGGGTAGCGTAGATATAAGACTTGGAAAGTCGTAAAAATATTGAATTGATTTTCATGTCATGAATCTGATAATATAGAAACACTCCATTTATTCACTAAAATTTCAACATAGCTACAGGAAATAAACTACTTTTACCGTAGTGTGATAGAGAACTTCGTTTTCTTTTATTCTTTACATTCAACAATAGAAATGTACATGTTATAGAAAGCAAACATAAGATAGCTGCTAACCTAATTCATATAGAAATATATAGTTATCAAACCGGAATAGGAAGTAGAACTGCTCTTCTATAAATAGCTAGCTATCATATTAGAAAATGATAAATTATGAATCACCCCTTTTGTTCTATTCACCACAGACAGCTTCAGGATAGAGCCCTTGGTTGATAGCTAGCTATAGCTATATTGCTTAGAACTGTAAGTTAGGTACCTATTTATCATAAAATGCAATTATTTAATTTACAAAAATATTTTCAGTCTTTTTTGATTTTATTGCAACTATTTTAAGCTGTGAGCCGTGGACTATACAAACATGTAAAATATCTCTTGGTAAATAATCAATTGCATATCATTTAGCTGAAAGAAAATTAGTTTTCACCTTGTCACCAAATATATTTTGTTGTTACTTTTTGGACCCTTTTATCATTTGCACATTTTAACAATGTATGAATAGGTTGCAAACGTTTTTTTAATGTATCGGTGTCCCGCACCATTAATTTCATTTTTAACATTATTTCAATGTTCACTGCCGTACTGTAGCTATACGATTTAACAAATGTTTTAGACAATAACTTTTAAGTTAGCTATATAGATTCTTGTAGCTATACTTTTTATTCAAAATAAAAGTCCTTCCTCTCATTTTAATGACCCATAGCTAATGTTATTTTTGTATACCTGTTCTCTATACAAATATGTCGGTATGTTGATGAAATATAAAGATTATTTATATAACACTTCAGATTGAACGAAAGTGGTTAAAAGTCTATTTTGAATGTGGTTAAAAATAAACATCACTCCATATACACAGATATTAGCTAGCTACTTTATAAACTAGCTAACAAAATAAAAAGCAAGGAAGACCAGTTAACGATCTTCTATATTTAACGCACATGTTTAGCTTCAATTTGAAACCCAGCTATCTCCTTTCATCCTAACTATATTTAAATGCTTTTCTTCTATAAAATATTTCTTTCGACTGAGTGCAATAGATTAACCTGTAGGTCTTATTCTTAGCTGCTCTATTTTATCAATTTTACTCCACTATTTTACCACAATATTTACGATGGGCCTTAGTGAGAAGTTTAGATTTAATTTGGTAAAGTTCATCTTTAGCCATTTGACTACCGACGTCCTTCGAGGAGGACATTAGAAAAACATCATATGATGTTTAAATTTAGTCCATAGCTATAATCATATCCTAGCATATTCATCTAACTTGCACATTTTAATGAAAGAACCAAATAGCATTTCAATGAAACCTATTCAGATTATCCTTTCTTTCCTATATGATTTTGGAACAGAATAGGAGTGGTTGGTGGAACAAAAGGTCCTTTTTATTGATTAATTTGTTTGAATATATCAATCATACAATAATTTAAAGACTGACTGCTAGCAGAAGAACATTTTATTATCACAGATAGCTATGATATAATCAGAGTTTCAATTTGAAGGCTAGTTATCGATAAAACTATCTATAACTAGTTTTTAGCCAATTTCAAAAAGGGAGATCATATTGTGTAGCTACCCAGCAACAGGCCATTTCTAATGTAACTAATATTTACCTGAGCCTCGTTAGTTTCACTGTTCAGTTTGTCTTTGATTCTATCCTGACAGTCCAAGACACACCTCTGTAACCTTTCCTGCAAATAAACAATAGAATTAGTAGACATTCATCCAAAATATTGATAAATAGAATAAATAACAAGTCAATTACAAATAGCTGTAAGAAGCAGAGTTTCAACATAAAAGAATATAGCTATAGCTATCAATCAACATTAGCTACAAAGTTTTTTTTTAGTAATTATAGATATAGCTAATAAAAACAATTCAAATTTATAGGTAGTTATCTTTCAACACTGTAACCGCATCTCGTGATATGACGGTAATGCCATACCTGCACCTTTGTTGTACTTGCATATATGTACCGTAACAGTACAGTTATTTTGCTTTTGTTTTAACATATAATTCTGATACTTCTAGTCATAAATATGAAATATATATCTACAAATTATATATTGCAATTTATATTCCTTACTTTTACAACACTAGTCTTGTAAAGTATTGAATATATGTTAGGGTAAAATCAATTTTAAAAAATTATAAAAAAAAGTGTTCACATGCACCAATAGTGGTACATGATGCAGGTTGAGCAAGTTAGCTGTGTACCATATACGGCGCATGATGCGGTTAATGTGTTGATAGAAATTTCCAAATCAATAGATTACTATTTTTTAAACATAGACAATAGTCTCATGCCATTTTCTACTATTAAAATCTACATATAATTTCAATAGAGGTTTCACATAAATATGAAAAATTAAGATTATTTATCTTGCTTTCTTTCAAGGTAGCTATATATAAAATATAGTATTACATTATTCAAATTGAGGATGGAGCTTATGAATTAACTCCTACATATGTTGTTACTATCAATGATACACATTTGTAGTCTGCCAATCTTCACTATAAACATTTCACCATAAATGATGACTACTAGTAGATAGCTGTGTTGGAAGAGAATAAAATGAATTCTTAATTGTACAAACTTGAAACTGTGAGAGTTCATTCTGCATGTAAGTTTGAGCTTGCTGCATAGGATGACCACACTTGTCCACACAGTTACGAACATTGTCAATTGAGGAAGATTTGTCATCACAGCATCTGGCAGAACAGAGATGCATTGCTTTCTGTAAAAAAAAGAGGAGTGTGAAATAATGAAGATATTTTCAAAGAGGAAAATTTACCATAAAATACAGTCTGGTATGCTTTCATAGGTGTAACTTATTCAAACATATAACGCTATTTCCAAGTGCAGTGCTAGCTAGTTGTGTATTTTTAACACTGTTTCTACCAAATTTCAAAGCGTGGCCAAAGTCGCCAGTATATTGGCGAATTAGGAGAGCGAGAGGTGAAATAAGTTGAAAAACCTTGTAAATAACAAGTTAATAACTCATAAAATAGGCTCAAACCTTGTCATGGAGTATGCCACTCAACTTAGGAAGTCAAATTTATTCTTTAAAGTATCTTAAATGTGGTGCCCTCAGACCTGAATCATTTTCTCACTAAACTGAGGACTTTTCTGCCAGTGGCTGCCACACTTGGAAACATGGTATTTCTAAGGGTTCCGCAGTTCAGAAGCTGCTCTTTATGATAGCGTAAGCCAAATTTGCCAGACTGTATTTCATGGTAAATTCCACTGACTTGTTAGTGGATATTCAACTATTTATTCATATGTTACCAACATTTTCAGTAGTTAAATGAGGAAAATGTTGGTGGATCAGCCAAATAAGTAAGTGGATTTTTTCAGCTTTTTGAACATGTCAGAGGGTTTTTGTGCACCAAATACTGTAATACACGACTGGCAAATTTGGATTAATTACTTAGTTTCCAAGTTAATAACTTAATAGGGGTGAATCCCAGACTGTATTTGATGGTAAATTCCACCGACTTGGCTTTGGAATTTTTTTCCCTTGAAAATAATATTCTATCAAAGTCGGTGGAATTTTAGCTAATTATTCCTATGTTACTAACATAGGAATAAATGTTACCATTAATTTTCGGTGGCTAAATGGGGAAAATGATGGTGGATCAGTCAAATATGTTGGTGAATTTTTTCAGCTTTTTGAGCCAGTCAGTGGGTTTTGGTCCAGCCTACAAAGCACATCCATGTGATGTTGCCAATCCAGTCTGGCAGACTGGCTGAGTCTGCAGAGTATGAGAGATATTTGGGACATTCTCTATGAACAATTTTGAATTAGTTAATTCCTATATTTACATTAATTTTACTGTGAAGTGTGAACTGAATAAGTCTTAAGAGATCTCTTTGAACACTTTAGTCTTTACCAGTTGCTGCAGACTGGTCACTAAAGTCCCAAAGATCTTGGGAGAGTTTTTTTTAATTAATTCCTATGTTTACATGTTATTATTAGATACATTTTAGAGAATTATGGTAATTTTGGAGTCAGATTTGAAAATCTTTGGAGAGTCAAGAGTCAGACAAATTAAAAATAGTCCTCAAACTCCAGCCATGTTTCAGAGGCTGGAAAATTGTAAGCCAATTTTTGAGCCAAAATTTCACAAAAATTCTGAGCCAAGCCAATTTGGCTCATTTTTTCAAGATTTCAAGCAAAAATTAACATGTGAAAATAGGGATTAATTCAAAATTTTAAGTCAATTAGACATATCTGAGTTTTGACCTTTTGAAACCTAAGCCAATCAATTGGCTTTAATTGACGTACTCTTATACATGGAACTCCAGTCAGTCAGTCAGTCTGAAAAGGGAATCTCGTCAGACTCAGACCCAGGATTTTTACAGAAAGTGAGATTTGGGCACAGCAAATAACATGGGAATGGAATATTGGGAACATAGGAATCAAATAGGCTTTGGCCTTTGAGCACAGGATTAATCCCAGTTTGTATTTGGTGCACTCCACTGACTTTTTCAAAAATCTGAGAAATAGCTGCCAACATTTTTCATCAATTTGTCATCCTCCAACATTTTTCCAGTTTCCCCTCCAAAAATTAATGGCAATATAGGAATTAATAGCTAAATATTATCCGACATGGCAGGAATTTATTTATTAGAGAAATTGAATATCTGCCGACATATCACTGGAATTTACCACCAAATACAATCTGGGATTAATTCACAAATCCTGTTGTACTTTTCAGACTGGACTAGCACAAACCCAGTCTGCAAAGCGCATCCATGTCGCCAAAGATCTTTGGAGACTATATTTGAGGGAAAATTCATCAAAACAAGATCTTGGTGAATATTTTCTAATTAATTTCTATGTTTACATGTTATTATTGGAGACACTTTAAGGAAATTTTTGGTCATTTTGGAGATCACTTTGAAATTTTTTGGAGACTAATTGTCCTGAAATATAAAGTCTTGGTGACAGATTTGACACACTTTGCAGACTGGGCTCAAACTAAAATCTTGGAGGCAGATTTGCCTTGACGGCTTGACACTACCTTAACAGAAGCCTCTAACAACAGAAGCATCATAGCTTCAAAACATTCATTATAAACATAAAGTAGTAAATTTTACCTAGCAGTACTACTGCTAGGTAAAATTTACTACTTTATGTTTATGCAGTAGCATCACTCAGCCAGTCTGCAGAACATGGGACATTTTTAACATTTTCTGTGCGAACAATCTTTAATTTCCTCCTATATTTACATGTATTTTACTGAGAACAGAAGCCAAAATAGAGGATTTCTTGGAGAACAGTTTACCTGTAGCTGCAGTCTGGCAATACTTTAATGAAATTTAGGTTGAGAATGTTTTATAGACTCTCTTGAGACTGCCAGTCTGCAGAATATGGGACATTTTTAACATTGTCTGTGCGAACAATTCTTAATTTCCTCCTATATTTACATGTATTTACTATTTAATTAAGAACAGAAGCCAAAATAGAGGATTTCTTGGAGAACACTTTACCAGTTCCTGCAGTCTGCCTCTGGCTTGAGAGGGTCACAATCAAAAATTAAAGGGCCGCAATTTACCTGTGTGACCCTAACAAATAAATAATTAAATTTAATAAATTATTGATACGATCAATACCTAATTAGAATTTAGAAATAGAATAAAGCCGGTAGGTAGTTATAGGGTCACGCTAGTAAATAGCAGCCCTTTAATTTTTAATTGCGGCCCTCTCAAGAGAGTCTAAAATATTCTGAATCAAAATTACATTAAAATGTTGCATAACTAATTAACTATCAAATTAAGCACAGTGCATACTGTAACTAGTTAATTTAAGTTTTGACGTGTGTAACGTGTTTTGAAGCTATGATGTTTCAGTTGTTAGAGGCCGCAGTTAGTGAGTGGGCCGTAATTTACCTGCGTGACCCTAACTTATAACAGTCAGACTGGGTCAGTTATAGTCAAAATCTTCTCATTATTCATTAACAATCAATGAATTATGAATCATTATCAATGATGAAGAGACTGGCAGCCAGTCTGTATTTGCCAGATTGTATTTGGTGGTAAATTCCACTGACTTGTTAGTGGATATTCAACTATTTATTCATATGTTACCAACATTTTCAGTAGTTAAATGAGGAAAATGTTGGTGGATCAGCCAAATAAGTAAGTGGATTTTTTCAGCTTTTTGAACATGTCAGAGGGTTTTTGTGCACCAAATACTGTAATACACGACTGGCAAATTTGGATTAATTACTTAGTTTCCAAGTTAATAACTTAATAGGGGTGAATCCCAGACTGTATTTGATGGTAAATTCCACCGACTTGGCTTTGGAATTTTTTTCCCTTGAAAATAATATTCTATCAAAGTCGGTGGAATTTTAGCTAATTATTCCTATGTTACTAACATAGGAATAAATGTTACCATTAATTTTCGGTGGCTAAATGGGGAAAATGATGGTGGATCAGTCAAATATGTTGGTGAATTTTTTCAGCTTTTTGAGCCAGTCAGTGGGTTTTGGTCCAGCCTACAAAGCACATCCATGTGATGTTGCCAATCCAGTCTGGCAGACTGGCTGAGTCTGCAGAGTATGAGAGATATTTGGGACATTCTCTATGAACAATTTTGAATTAGTTAATTCCTATATTTACATTAATTTTACTGTGAAGTGTGAACTGAATAAGTCTTAAGAGATCTCTTTGAACACTTTAGTCTTTACCAGTTGCTGCAGACTGGTCACTAAAGTCCCAAAGATCTTGGGAGAGTTTTTTTTAATTAATTCCTATGTTTACATGTTATTATTAGATACATTTTAGAGAATTATGGTAATTTTGGAGTCAGATTTGAAAATCTTTGGAGAGTCAAGAGTCAGACAAATTAAAAATAGTCCTCAAACTCCAGCCATGTTTCAGAGGCTGGAAAATTGTAAGCCAATTTTTGAGCCAAAATTTCACAAAAATTCTGAGCCAAGCCAATTTGGCTCATTTTTTCAAGATTTCAAGCAAAAATTAACATGTGAAAATAGGGATTAATTCAAAATTTTAAGTCAATTAGACATATCTGAGTTTTGACCTTTTGAAACCTAAGCCAATCAATTGGCTTTAATTGACGTACTCTTATACATGGAACTCCAGTCAGTCAGTCAGTCTGAAAAGGGAATCTCGTCAGACTCAGACCCAGGATTTTTACAGAAAGTGAGATTTGGGCACAGCAAATAACATGGGAATGGAATATTGGGAACATAGGAATCAAATAGGCTTTGGCCTTTGAGCACAGGATTAATCCCAGTTTGTATTTGGTGCACTCCACTGACTTTTTCAAAAATCTGAGAAATAGCTGCCAACATTTTTCATCAATTTGTCATCCTCCAACATTTTTCCAGTTTCCCCTCCAAAAATTAATGGCAATATAGGAATTAATAGCTAAATATTATCCGACATGGCAGGAATTTATTTATTAGAGAAATTGAATATCTGCCGACATATCATTGGAATTTACCACCAAATACAATCTGGGATTAATTCACAAATCCTGTTGTACTTTTCAGACTGGACTAGCACAAACCCAGTCTGCAAAGCGCATCCATGTCGCCAAAGATCTTTGGAGACTATATTTGAGGGAAAATTCATCAAAACAAGATCTTGGTGAATATTTTCTAATTAATTTCTATGTTTACATGTTATTATTGGAGACACTTTAAGGAAATTTTTGGTCATTTTGGAGATCACTTTGAAATTTTTTGGAGACTAATTGTCCTGAAATATAAAGTCTTGGTGACAGATTTGACACACTTTGCAGACTGGGCTCAAACTAAAATCTTGGAGGCAGATTTGCCTTGACGGCTTGACACTACCTTAACAGAAGCCTCTAACAACAGAAGCATCATAGCTTCAAAACATTCATTATAAACATAAAGTAGTAAATTTTACCTAGCAGTACTACTGCTAGGTAAAATTTACTACTTTATGTTTATGCAGTAGCATCACTCAGCCAGTCTGCAGAACATGGGACATTTTTAACATTTTCTGTGCGAACAATCTTTAATTTCCTCCTATATTTACATGTATTTTACTGAGAACAGAAGCCAAAATAGAGGATTTCTTGGAGAACAGTTTACCTGTAGCTGCAGTCTGGCAACACTTTAATGAAATTTAGGTTGAGAATGTTTTATAGACTCTCTTGAGACTGCCAGTCTGCAGAATATGGGACATTTTTAACATTGTCTGTGCGAACAATCCTTAATTTCCTCCTATATTTACATGTATTTACTATTTAATTAAGAACAGAAGCCAAAATAGAGGATTTCTTGGAGAACACTTTACCAGTTCCTGCAGTCTGCCTCTGGCTTGAGAGGGTCACAATCAAAAATTAAAGGGCCGCAATTTACCTGTGTGACCCTAACAAATAAATAATTAAATTTAATAAATTATTGATACGATCAATACCTAATTAGAATTTAGAAATAGAATAAAGCCGGTAGGTAGTTATAGGGTCACGCTAGTAAATAGCAGCCCTTTAATTTTTAATTGCGGCCCTCTCAAGAGAGTCTAAAATATTCTGAATCAAAATTACATTAAAATGTTGCATAACTAATTAACTATCAAATTAAGCACAGTGCATACTGTAACTAGTTAATTTAAGTTTTGACGTGTGTAACGTGTTTTGAAGCTATGATGTTTCAGTTGTTAGAGGCCGCAGTTAGTGAGTGGGCCGTAATTTACCTGCGTGACCCTAACTTATAACAGTCAGACTGGGTCAGTTATAGTCAAAATCTTCTCATTATTCATTAACAATCAATGAATTATGAATCATTATCAATGATGAAGAGACTGGCAGCCAGTCTGTATTTGCCAGATTGTATTTGGTGGTAAATTCCACTGACTTGTTAGTGGATATTCAACTATTTATTCATATGTTACCAACATTTTCAGTAGTTAAATGAGGAAAATGTTGGTGGATCAGCCAAATAAGTAAGTGGATTTTTTCAGCTTTTTGAACATGTCAGAGGGTTTTTGTGCACCAAATACTGTAATACACGACTGGCAAATTTGGATTAATTACTTAGTTTCCAAGTTAATAACTTAATAGGGGTGAATCCCAGACTGTATTTGATGGTAAATTCCACCGACTTGGCTTTGGAATTTTTTTCCCTTGAAAATAATATTCTATCAAAGTCGGTGGAATTTTAGCTAATTATTCCTATGTTACTAACATAGGAATAAATGTTACCATTAATTTTCGGTGGCTAAATGGGGAAAATGATGGTGGATCAGTCAAATATGTTGGTGAATTTTTTCAGCTTTTTGAGCCAGTCAGTGGGTTTTGGTCCAGCCTACAAAGCACATCCATGTGATGTTGCCAATCCAGTCTGGCAGACTGGCTGAGTCTGCAGAGTATGAGAGATATTTGGGACATTCTCTATGAACAATTTTGAATTAGTTAATTCCTATATTTACATTAATTTTACTGTGAAGTGTGAACTGAATAAGTCTTAAGAGATCTCTTTGAACACTTTAGTCTTTACCAGTTGCTGCAGACTGGTCACTAAAGTCCCAAAGATCTTGGGAGAGTTTTTTTTAATTAATTCCTATGTTTACATGTTATTATTAGATACATTTTAGAGAATTATGGTAATTTTGGAGTCAGATTTGAAAATCTTTGGAGAGTCAAGAGTCAGACAAATTAAAAATAGTCCTCAAACTCCAGCCATGTTTCAGAGGCTGGAAAATTGTAAGCCAATTTTTGAGCCAAAATTTCACAAAAATTCTGAGCCAAGCCAATTTGGCTCATTTTTTCAAGATTTCAAGCAAAAATTAACATGTGAAAATAGGGATTAATTCAAAATTTTAAGTCAATTAGACATATCTGAGTTTTGACCTTTTGAAACCTAAGCCAATCAATTGGCTTTAATTGACGTACTCTTATACATGGAACTCCAGTCAGTCAGTCAGTCTGAAAAGGGAATCTCGTCAGACTCAGACCCAGGATTTTTACAGAAAGTGAGATTTGGGCACAGCAAATAACATGGGAATGGAATATTGGGAACATAGGAATCAAATAGGCTTTGGCCTTTGAGCACAGGATTAATCCCAGTTTGTATTTGGTGCACTCCACTGACTTTTTCAAAAATCTGAGAAATAGCTGCCAACATTTTTCATCAATTTGTCATCCTCCAACATTTTTCCAGTTTCCCCTCCAAAAATTAATGGCAATATAGGAATTAATAGCTAAATATTATCCGACATGGCAGGAATTTATTTATTAGAGAAATTGAATATCTGCCGACATATCATTGGAATTTACCACCAAATACAATCTGGGATTAATTCACAAATCCTGTTGTACTTTTCAGACTGGACTAGCACAAACCCAGTCTGCAAAGCGCATCCATGTCGCCAAAGATCTTTGGAGACTATATTTGAGGGAAAATTCATCAAAACAAGATCTTGGTGAATATTTTCTAATTAATTTCTATGTTTACATGTTATTATTGGAGACACTTTAAGGAAATTTTTGGTCATTTTGGAGATCACTTTGAAATTTTTTGGAGACTAATTGTCCTGAAATATAAAGTCTTGGTGACAGATTTGACACACTTTGCAGACTGGGCTCAAACTAAAATCTTGGAGGCAGATTTGCCTTGACGGCTTGACACTACCTTAACAGAAGCCTCTAACAACAGAAGCATCATAGCTTCAAAACATTCATTATAAACATAAAGTAGTAAATTTTACCTAGCAGTACTACTGCTAGGTAAAATTTACTACTTTATGTTTATGCAGTAGCATCACTCAGCCAGTCTGCAGAACATGGGACATTTTTAACATTTTCTGTGCAAACAATCTTTAATTTCCTCCTATATTTACATGTATTTTACTGAGAACAGAAGCCAAAATAGAGGATTTCTTGGAGAACAGTTTACCTGTAGCTGCAGTCTGGCAACACTTTAATGAAATTTAGGTTGAGAATGTTTTATAGACTCTCTTGAGACTGCCAGTCTGCAGAATATGGGACATTTTTAACATTGTCTGTGCGAACAATCCTTAATTTCCTCCTATATTTACATGTATTTACTATTTAATTAAGAACAGAAGCCAAAATAGAGGATTTCTTGGAGAACACTTTACCAGTTCCTGCAGTCTGCCTCTGGCTTGAGAGGGTCACAATCAAAAATTAAAGGGCCGCAATTTACCTGTGTGACCCTAACAAATAAATAATTAAATTTAATAAATTATTGATACGATCAATACCTAATTAGAATTTAGAAATAGAATAAAGCCGGTAGGTAGTTATAGGGTCACGCTAGTAAATAGCAGCCCTTTAATTTTTAATTGCGGCCCTCTCAAGAGAGTCTAAAATATTCTGAATCAAAATTACATTAAAATGTTGCATAACTAATTAACTATCAAATTAAGCACAGTGCATACTGTAACTAGTTAATTTAAGTTTTGACGTGTGTAACGTGTTTTGAAGCTATGATGTTTCAGTTGTTAGAGGCCGCAGTTAGTGAGTGGGCCGTAATTTACCTGCGTGACCCTAACTTATAACAGTCAGACTGGGTCAGTTATAGTCAAAATCTTCTCATTATTCATTAACAATCAATGAATTATGAATCATTATCAATGATGAAGAGACTGGCAGCCAGTCTGTATTTGCCAGATTGTATTTGGTGGTAAATTCCACTGACTTGTTAGTGGATATTCAACTATTTATTCATATGTTACCAACATTTTCAGTAGTTAAATGAGGAAAATGTTGGTGGATCAGCCAAATAAGTAAGTGGATTTTTTCAGCTTTTTGAACATGTCAGAGGGTTTTTGTGCACCAAATACTGTAATACACGACTGGCAAATTTGGATTAATTACTTAGTTTCCAAGTTAATAACTTAATAGGGGTGAATCCCAGACTGTATTTGATGGTAAATTCCACCGACTTGGCTTTGGAATTTTTTTCCCTTGAAAATAATATTCTATCAAAGTCGGTGGAATTTTAGCTAATTATTCCTATGTTACTAACATAGGAATAAATGTTACCATTAATTTTCGGTGGCTAAATGGGGAAAATGATGGTGGATCAGTCAAATATGTTGGTGAATTTTTTCAGCTTTTTGAGCCAGTCAGTGGGTTTTGGTCCAGCCTACAAAGCACATCCATGTGATGTTGCCAATCCAGTCTGGCAGACTGGCTGAGTCTGCAGAGTATGAGAGATATTTGGGACATTCTCTATGAACAATTTTGAATTAGTTAATTCCTATATTTACATTAATTTTACTGTGAAGTGTGAACTGAATAAGTCTTAAGAGATCTCTTTGAACACTTTAGTCTTTACCAGTTGCTGCAGACTGGTCACTAAAGTCCCAAAGATCTTGGGAGAGTTTTTTTTAATTAATTCCTATGTTTACATGTTATATTAGATACATTTTAGAGAATTATGGTAATTTTGGAGTCAGATTTGAAAATCTTTGGAGAGTCAAGAGTCAGACAAATTAAAAATAGTCCTCAAACTCCAGCCATGTTTCAGAGGCTGGAAATTGTAAGCCAATTTTTGAGCCAAAATTTCACAAAAATTCTGAGCCAAGCCAATTTGGCTCATTTTTTCAAGATTTCAAGCAAAAATTAACATGTGAAAATAGGGATTAATTCAAAATTTTAAGTCAATTAGACATATCTGAGTTTTGACCTTTTGAAACCTAAGCCAATCAATTGGCTTTAATTGACGTACTCTTATACATGGAACTCCAGTCAGTCAGTCAGTCTGAAAAGGGAATCTCGTCAGAC
>CANNZV010002655.1:0-100173 GCA_947561585.1 Caprella mutica | reverse complement strand
GAAAAAGTCAGTGGGATAATGGGATTTTGTACACCAAATACAGACTGGACACTTTGAAACATGGCTCAGATATGTCTAATTGGCTTTAAATTTTGAATTAATTCCTATCCAGTCTGCAGAATGTGTCTCTTCTTCCGCCAGTCTGCAGAAACTGGTTAAGTGTTCGTAGAGATCTCTTAATGTGTTCGTAGCAAAATTAATGTAAATATAGGAATTAATTCAGAAGTGTTCGTAGCAAAATTAATGTAAATATAGGAATTAATTCAAAATTGTTCGGAGAGAAAATCCCAAATATCTCACATATTCTGCAGACTGGTTCTTCCGCAGAGATTTTAATTTGAGAGACAGTTACTCTCTGACTCTCAGTAGCAGATTCAGAATCTCCCGCAGCTAAATTAATGGTAACATAGAGGAATTAATTCAAAATCTCCCGCAGCTAAATTAATGGTAACATAGGAATTAATAGAAGATCTCCCGCAGAGATCTCCAATTTCTAAAAATTCAATCAAAAACTCCCGCAGAGAGTCTTGGAAAAATGTTCCATATTCTGCAGACTGGATTCCTATGTTAATTTTGGCTTGAAATCTTCAAAAAATGAGCCAAATTGGCTTGGCTCAGATTTTTTGTGAAATTTTGGCTCAAAAATTGGCTTACAATTTTCCAGCCTCTGAAACATGGGATATACTCTATCTATAACTTATAAGCTATAAGTTACCAGTCTGCAGAATGTGTCTCTTCTCCCGCAGAGATTTTAATTTGAGAGACAGTTCTCTCTCTGACTCTCAGTAGCAGATTCAGAATCTCCCGCAGCTAAATTAATGGTAACATAGGAATTAATTCAAGATCTCCCGCAGAGATCTCCAATTTCTAAAAATTCAATCAAAAACTCCCGCAGAGAGTCTTGGAAAAATGTTCCATATTCTGCAGACTGGATAAGTTATAACAATAATATAATAACATCATTAACATAGGTGCTTAGAGTTAGATTGGCTTACATTCTTACAATAAACAATTGGCTTAGATTTCAAATGGTCTGAGCAAAAAAAATGAGCCAAGTTTTTTGTAAAATTTTGGCTCTAAAATTGGCTTAGAATTTTCCAACCTCTGAAACAGAAACTTGGAGGTGCAGAGTCTGAGAGTCACTGCAAACTTGCAAAGTGCAAACAGAGAATAGTGAACAGAAATTATGTACCTAATGTTAGTAAGAACTGGAGAAAATGGTAAAATTGTACATAGCCTACTACACGAATTAAAACAAGTTGCGAATTACTAATTAGGTTGGCAAATGGCAAATGGCAATGGATGATCCTAACTAACTTCCAACCTGTTGTCACTTTCTTTACACTGGATTGCTGTACCAAAATTTGTAGAACATATCCAACTGAAATAACCAATACCTATATTGTTAATTCATTTCTCACCTTAAATTCAGAAAACTAAGGTAATTACATTTTATTATTCAAATTCTCAACACATAAATATCTAACGAATATTGTTTTGTAAACATAGGTGATACTACCGCCTCCTAGTGTCTAAATTTGTAAACGCGGTCACATCAAAGGTATGGTTTAAAAATGACAAACCCTATAGTTACATAGTTCCATGCATGAATTAAATAGTTGAAAGATACGCGCACTCGACAGAAATACTGACAAAGAAAAAGAAGGTAACGTCACTTCTGGTTCTTGTATTATTTATTTTGAGTCTATGTCTAACTAGTCAGCTATAATGCCTATTCAATGCAGTGTATTTGCATGTTCTCAAAAACAATGTAAACAGTCTAGTGTTAGATTTTTTTAGATTTCCTAAAGATATTGAGCTAAAGAGACAATGGATAGCGAAGTGTCGATGCAGTGACAAGATAAATATAGATAATATATCCAATTCTGTAGCTTAATACAAGCTTTACAGAGTACAGCTATTACACTATAAACAACATAGGATAAGGCTCCTTGTATGGCCTCTCTCCATTTATCGTCATGTTTCAGTTATTTTCGTCTATAACAAGACTTAGAAAGATTTTCATGGTTTGGGTTTTTACAGTTCGATGTTTCCAATTATTTTTAATATTGTTGTAAGCAATTTCAATCAGAGTGTCATTCAGGACAAACCTACCGTAATTGATTAGGTATATAGAATTTGTTATGCGTGATTTACGCTTCTAATAAAGAAATTTCAAAATAATGTTTATAGAATTCTGTTTGTGTTTAATTGCATTTCTTAAATATAAAATCAGAAATTAATTTGGTCATCAATATTTAAAATAAATAGATGTGTCAATATTTGGGTAGGTATCAATAAAGAGGGTTTTCCATTTATCGTCATGGGGGTGATCTATCAAAATTTCGATACGACTTTGGTTATCTAAAACTTTTTTCTCTCAAAATAAATTGATTTCAGCTAAAATAAATTGATTTCAGCTAAAATAATTATTGTTAATCCATCATATTATCTTACATGTCATTTCCAGTGTCTGGGAAAAATATGAATATGTTAAAATTTAGTTTGCTATATATTTTTCATTCTTTTTAAAGTTTTTAATACTTTTTGTGACCCAATAGTACGAAAAATTATTGTTATATTTAAGATAATTTATTGAGAAAGAAATTAAAAATATTGTCGCTTTACTTAATTACGTTGGGTTTTTACGACTGCGGCAGAATCGGAGGTCTAATCCTGACTTTTGAATGTAATTTTATTAAGGGAAAGTGGATTCATGAGCAAAGTCAAATACCACCTGTCTGTGTCTAGCTCATGGATGCAGGAAAGCTACTCTGAATACAATCACCAAGAAATGTGACGAAGAAGTATACATATATCCGGTGATTGCACTCACGGATGGAAGAGGAAAATGAAGTAGTGATAGTAAATGAAACCAACGAGCCTACCGAACACAAAATCTAAGACCTCGTAGTTGAAGATCATAACCCTAGCGCTATCCTCTAAAACTGCAACTGCTCTAATTCACAACAGACAGCTCCAGGATAGAGCCTTCATGGGCTCTATCCTGAAGCTGTCTGTGGTGAATGGAAGAGATGAGGAGTGGCGTCCCTTGGGCCTAGAACTGTTGTAATTTGGATTGTGTTATGTCTTTTTTTCATTTTTGTAACGGTACTTGCAGTTTTAGAGGATAGCGCTAGAGTAATGCTTTTCAACTACGATGTTTAAGATTTTTTTTGTGTTAGGTAGACTCAGGGGTTTCATTTACTATCACCTCTTCATTTTCCTCCTCATTCATGAGTGCAGTCGTGCACCGGTACTTGTGTCTCTTTTCGTCACATTCTTTGGTAAGTAACTGCATTCAATGAGTAGCTTTTCTGCATCCATGAGCTTTGTCACCGACGGTGGTAGGTGACTTTTTTCATGAAGTCACTTTTCTTTCTGACTGTTTCTTCCAGTCCCTTGTATTTAATTTCCTTTTTGACATCAGCGATATGGTCTTTGGTTCAATCAATAATTTCCCCATTCTGCCATCGTTTCCCCTACTCAGCCACCGTTTCCCTCATTCTACTTTGTTTCCCCATTCTACCTGATTTTCCCCCATTCTACCTGATTTTCCCCAACTCTACCAGATTTTCCCAATTCTATCTAATTTTCCCCAGTCTTCCTAATTTCCCCCATTCTACCCAATTTTCCCCCATTCTACCTAATTTTACCCCCATTCTAGCTAACTTTACCCATTCTCCTAATTTCCCCCCATTCTACCTATTTTTACCTATTTTTACCCATTCTCCTAATTTCCCCCCATTCTAGCTGACTTCATCCTACTCTACCTGATTTCCCCCCATTATAACAGATTTTCCCCCATTCTACCCAATTTTCCTCCATTCTACCCAATTTTACCCCACTCTGCCTAATTCAACCCATTCTCCTAATTGTCCCCATTCTACCTAGTTTTACTTAATTTTATCCATTCTCCTAATTTTCCTCCATTCTACCTGATTTTCCCCCATTCTAACTGATTTTCCCCCATTCTACCTGATTTTTCCCAATTATAACAGATTTTCCCCAATTCTACCCTAATTTTCCCCATTCTACCTGATTTCACCGTGAGGAAGCTCTCCGCGAGCATTCGTCCGTGACATTGTTTTTCTCCCATTCAAACAGTTTTCCTCCATTCAACCTGATTTGTTCCTATATTTCCCATTCTACCTGATTTTCTTCCAGATTTCCCCATTCTAACTGATTTTCCCCCATTCTTCCTGATTTCCTCCATTCTGTCAGCTGTTTAATGAAAATTTTATTCTGTGGACGATATGATGGTGCGCTTACCCATGTATCGACACATGACGATAAATAGGTAATAATATGTATGACGATATTTGGTTTCAACAGGTCGATAATTGGAGTTTTTAAGATATAATATTTGATTCAATGTATATTAATTTATACTTAACGAATAACATAATACTTAATATGGTTTAAAAGATTTGAATAATGAATGTTATCTTTTAGTTGGTTCTGTCGTGGATACATTAGTAGAGAGGAGAGTTACACAATAATTATAGTTTTGAAGGAAACCTCTTAAGTGGTTGATAAATGGAGACATCCCACTATATCTATTCGATTTTCTTTCGATTGTCAGGGATCTCGAATCGATGGATTGTTCCATCGAATCGACAGACCGTTGTTTGTAGGGTAGCTACTTTATTCTATACAGTTTTCCTTTTTTATTCATTTTGTTAATTTGTATCTATTATGAACAACAATATAAAGTTAGTGATCTATGATTTTCATTCATTCCTTAATTGAAGAAATCCGCCAACAAATATTAATTATATACATTTCACCATATCAATTTTATCGTGATAAATAGTTCATATACCTACATTTTTATATTAGAATTTATCTCTATAGTTCTTCAATTTCAATCATTGTTGGAGAATACACAATCGATCGTAGTCGACACAAATCCAATTATTATTGAATATCATCTGAGCTAAATTTAATAAATGATTTTAGTATTAGGTATATATATAATTATATATTAACATTTACGATGTATTTAATTATATATTTGACCAAGTGATCAAAAGTTATTTCATGAAGATCTATAACCAAATATTTCCGATGCGAGTATCTGTATACCAAGTGACGTCATATGTCGCACGCGTGACGTCACACTTTCGCATAATTTTCAGGTGCGAGTATCCTTCTAACTATTTAATTCATGGTTCCATGCTTTCTGTTTCTCATTTAATCAGAAAAAAAGTATATATAAATACAGACAGAGAAACCATGGGGTGATAACATGGAAGTTTTCCAAATTCATATTAGAACTAAGAAAAAGTAGCGATAAAACAAAAAGTGTAATCTATAAGGATATGTAAGTTATACGCAATTTATACAACAGTTAGATATACTCCACTCAAGGATTTTTATTTTAAAACGCGCCATCTGGATTTTAAAGCGGTAACTAAAGCAACAACAACATTTGGTGTTGATTAAAACATTGGAAGTTTCAGTTTTCAGCAGAAATTATTCTGTTATACTGGATCAACAGAAAAGTTATACTATATTGAAATCTACTCATTTTTTAATATTGAAAGCTAATTTCAGTTAAATACTGAAACGTATAAGTTGATCAAAACATTTTATAAAAATGTTTTGATCAACACCAAATGTTGTTGTTTCTCTAGTTCCCGCTTTCCAATCCAGATGTCGCCACAATGCACTTTTGAAATAGAAATATTGAAGAGTTGTGTATCTTACTGACTTACTGTAGTATAATTATTTTGCTGATAGAGCACTTGCACATGATATCGCTAACTTTGCACTGTTTATATATTTTTATTCGCGTTCAATAGTTTTCTTTCTATTAGACTTAGGTTAATAGTTAAAAGATTCAAATGCAATAATAGTTTAAAACTTTGATAAAATACAGCGGATAATGTTAACAAACATATCGCAATGCCATAATGTCTATGCGGTGAACATCACAGTTACATGCATATCATATAATATACTTTTTCTGGTTGTTCGTTATATTTCAGACGAATTAAATTTCAAAAACAATCAAGTATATAACTAATTGCTAGCAACATTTTTATACAAAATGTCAATATTTTAGATAATTGTTTACTGCTTCTTTAATTAATTAAAAGTCCATTTCAAGCAATTTTTTCTATGGTTTTAATCGATAAGGCTTATGACTATGTAAGTCTATACGTTCCTTACCATTTTGCTGCAATTCTCATAAGAATTAATAGAATATATATATTTCTAAAAGCTTTTGAATATTTTAATAACCAAAATTCTGTAATAGCCACTTTCCTTCCGACTTGCTAATTTTCAATCTAAAGAAAAAGAATGTGCACCATTATAGTTTTCAATTTCAGCTAGGTAGGTACAATCAATCCAATATTATATATTCGTGAAAAAGTAGCTATATAGGAGAACTAAATATAGAAAAATTTATATAATTCAAGATATAATTTAAATCTTAAATGAAAGTTGATGTATTGTTTGTTTATAAAATTCCAATTGGGTAGGTATGAAAAACTTATAAATGCATATAAATTTACCGTGCGCGGAAAATTGCCTCTGGGAAAATTGCCCCCGGGAAAACTGCCACTGTGGGAAAATTGACACTGGGAAGATTGCCACTGGGAAGATTGCTCCTGGGAAAACTGCCACTGTGGGAAAATTGACACTGGGAAGATTGCCACTGGGAAAATTGCCACTCTGGGAAAACTGCCACTCTGGGAAAACTGCCACACGGAAAATTGCCACTGAGGAAAATTGCCACTGAGGAAAATTGCCACTATAAATATATTAACAAACTGAAAAAAATTTTACTCTATAAAAAATACCGATTTGAATACAAAATTATTCGAATTTTATATAAAGAAAATTTGCACAGGGACAAACTAAAAATTAATATTTTAGTGTATGAAAAAAATACCGAACTGAATACAAAAGTATTCGAATTTTATGTAAAGAAAGTGTCACTGTGAGTTCATCTTTCATTGACAAGTTAAAAAAAAACTATTCAACCCTGGAACGATCATTTCGGTTTGAAATATTTAAGCATAATTTAATAACTAATTGATTTGAGTTACTGAAATTCTTTGACTTTTATTGTCTAAGACGTAACTATTTATTATGAAACTGATGAAACATGTTTTGTTGTTTATTGTAAAATTAATTTAGCAAGATTTTATTTATTATTGAAACTACAATGAAACAAAATTGTATTTATTATTGCAACTAATGCAACCAGATTTTATTTATTATTGGTTTTACCTCTTCAGGGAACAATTAAACACATTAAGCTAAGAATTAATTGCGATTCAGCACACTCACACCCACCGACGGAAGAATTCTCTTATGTCGTATAACTTGTCAAATGAGATGTACACATTGTAAAAATTCTTATATATTAAATTCTGATCAACATTGCATTCAGTAACTGTGATTTTTGTGACTTTCGAAAAAAAATTCAGTATGAATTTATATATGTACAGTGACAATTTTCCGGGTGGCAGTTTTCCCACAGTGGCAATTTTCCTCAGTGGCAATCTTCCCACAGTGGCAATTTTCCCAGTGGCAATCTTCCCACAGTGGCAGTTTTCCCACAGTGGCAGTTTTCCCGGTGGCAATTTTCCCAGTGCCAATTTTCCTAGCACCAAATTTACATATACATATGCCAAGCGCGGATGATTGATCTGCAATACTTACCGATTTTTCTGCCTGATCTATTGATCAATCGTTAGTGCAGTCATCGATCGATAGCGCAATCATCGACCGATTTCTTCGCGATCGAATGGCATGGGATCTTTAAAGTTATCACTTACACATAAACAAACAACTTCCATATCATTCGAACGCGCAGTAATCGATTGATGATTGCGCCATCGATCGATGGCTGCACTAACGATTGATCAATAGATCGCGCAGCAAAATTGGTCGATATCGCAGATCGCTAATCAGTCATCCGAGCGTGACATATATACTGAACCTATAATTTTATGCGGTTTGCAGATTAATGATTCTAGACCTTAGTTCTATTATATTTTATAATAAACTCATTTTTTCCAGAAATCCATGGAGAGGATCCCTTTAACTGTTACTAGGTACTTACATATTTTCCGTAAATGGTCGAAAATGTGTAACCGTATGATAACCCGTAACTTACCCGGTATATACGGAAGTAGAGTACCTATATTGTGTATAGGTACCTACCACCAGCCCTATTTCCTATCATTGTCATTATAGCCTAGGTAGGTAATTAGCATTGCACCTGAAGGCACGTTTCCTTGTGTTTTTTCTTTGTATGAATAATAACAATTGGAAGGAAGTGAGAGACAACAAAAGGAATACCTTAAATAACTCATATGAACCAATTAACAAAGTAAATAAACCATTGTATACCCTCATCTAATTACCAAAGATAAGAGAAATATATGCAGTACAATTATAGGTAGATACAAATATTTTAAAATAAAAAATGTCATACGTCATCAACAGTAGACCAATCACACAGAGTTAAATTTTACATCATTTATTGTACACCAATCACAATTCCAACAGCGAATGGCTCTTGCGATCCAGAGAGGGAATGCCATCAGCATCCTCTCAGCCGCGAAGGAGAGGTTTTAGAGGGTCGGGTCCACCCGTTCAGGGAACTCAACCCCTCACTCGTAGTTCCTGAAGGAATTTCCTCTTCTGTAAAGATTTTATCCTTCTTGTTTTTAATGGAAAAATATTGTCTTTTTAAACAAAAAAAAATTATAGCATAGCTAAGTTTTGCGTCATATACTGTAGACCAATCACAGCAAAGCTAACTCTTACGTCACAAACTGTGAATCAATCACAGCAAAGCTAAGTTGTACGTCCTATACAGTAGATCAATCACAGCAAAGCTAACTCTTACGTCACCAACTGTGAATCAATCACAGCATAGCTAAGTTTTACGTCATATACAGTAGACCAATCACATCATAGCTAAGTTTTACTTCATAGACAGTAGACCAATCACAGCATAGCTTAGTCATATGTCACCAACTGCAGACCAATCACAGCAAAGCAGTTATTTAAATTCTAGGTAGTTGTTGATAAATGAAAGCTGAGAAATTATCATCATCACAGTGACTTTTTTCTCTGATAGTACATCATCACAGTGACTCTTTTCTCTGATAGTACATCATCACAGTGACTTTTTTCTCTGATAGTACATCATCACAGTGACTTTTTTCTCTGATAGTACATCATCACAGTGACTCTTTTCTCTGATAGTACATCATCACAGTGACTCTTTTCTCTGATAGTAAATCATCACAGTGACTCTTTTCTCTGATAGTACATCATCACAGTGACTCTTTTCTATGATAGTACATCATCACAGTGACTCTTTTCTCTGATAGTACATCATCACAATGACTCTTTTCTCTGATAGTACATCATCACAGTGACTCTTTTCTCTGATAGTACATCATCACAGTGACTCTTTACTCTGATAGTACATCATCACAGTGACTCTTTTCTCTGATAGTACATCATCACAGTGACTCTTTTCTCCGATAGTACATCATCACAGTGACTCTTTTCTCTGATAGTACATCATCACAGTGACTCTTTTCTCTGATAGTACATCATCACAGAGACTCTTTTCTCTGATAGTACATCATCACAGTGACTCTTTTCTCTGATAGTACATCATCACAGTGACTCTTTTCTCTGATAGTACATCATCACAGTGACTCTTTTCTCTGATAGTACATCATCACAGTGACTCTTTTCTCTGATAGTACATCATCACAGTGACTCTTTTCTCTGATAGTACATCATCACAGTGACTCTTTTCTCTGATAGTACATCATCACAGTGACTCTTTTCTCTGATAGTACATCATCACAGTGACTCTTTTCTCTGATAGTACATCATCACAGTGACTCTTTTCTCTGATAGTACATCATCACAGTGACTCTTTTCTCTGATAGTACATCATCACAGTGACTCTTTTCTCTGACAGTACATCATCACAGTGACTCTTTTCTCTGATAGTACATCATCACAATGACTCTTTTCTCTGATAGTACATCATCACAGTGACTCTTTTCTCTGATAGTACATCATCACAGTGACTCTTTTCTCTGATAGTACATCATCACAGTGACTCTTTTCTCTGATAGTACATCATCACAGTGACTCTTTTCTCTGATAGTACATCATCACAGTGACTCTTTTCTCTGATAGTACATCATCACAGTGACTCTTTTCTCTGATAGTACATCATCACAGTGACTCTTTTCTCTGATAGTACATCATCACAGTGACTCTTTTCTCTGATAGTACATCATCACAGTGACTCTTTTCTCTGATAGTACATCATCACAGTGACTCTTTTCTCTGATAGTACATCATCACAGTGACTCTTTTCTCTGACAGTACATCATCACAGTGACTCTTTTCTCTGATAGTACATCATCACAGTGACTCTTTTCTCTGATAGTACATCATCACAGTGACTCTTTTCTCTGATAGTACATCATCACAGTGACTCTTTTCTCTGATAGTACATCATCACAGTGACTCTTTTCTCTGATAGTACATCATCACAGTGACTCTTTTCTCTGATAGTACATCATCACAGTGACTCTTTTCTCTGATAGTACATCATCACAGTGACTCTTTTCTCTGATAGTACATCATCACAGTGACTCTTTTCTCTGATAGTACATCATCACAGTGACTCTTTTCTCTGATAGTACATCATCACAGTGACTCTTTTCTCTGATAGTACATCATCACAGTGACTCTTTTCTCTGATAGTACATCATCACAGTGACTCTTTTCTCTGATAGTACATCATCACAGTGNGTGACTCTTTTCTCTGACAGTATATCATCACAGTGACTCTTTTCTCTGATAGTACATCATCACAGTGACTCTTTTCTCTGATAGTACATCATCACAGTGACTCTTTTCTCTGATAGTACATCATCACAGTGACTCTTTTCTCTGACAGTACATCATCACAGTGACTCTTTTCTCTGACAGTACTATAAGTTTCCTCTGAGTTTTCTTCAAGATTTTAGATAAGAAGTGCTATTGAAAACCTTCTTAGGCATGATTAAAATGTCTAAATTAAATGCCCTTTTGAATGTCTGTTTATGAGCTCTCATAAGATGTGGTAGTAGATATCATTGTCATATTTTAATAGATGATTTATCTCAGAAATCATGAAGAAATGACATACGCTCTCACATAACCAATAACTATAATTGAAATAGTTAATATGGCTATATATGATTCAATTGGAACAGATATTTGATCTATTTATAATGTTCACAGAAAGCATTGAGTCAAATTTATGACAAATACTACCGTTAATAAAAAAACAGCGATAATTCGACCTTCAAAATTATACTTATAATAATTATGGATGTCAAATATTAAACAGTCTATTGTTATTTCTAAGTTTTTTTTAACCCATTTTTTAGTGAAATTCTTGGAAATGTCAAAAAATATTACGCTATAAAAATATATAAACATTATAGGTAATATAGACATGCAATTATGTGGAAACTATTTACTTCTCAATTAATATCCTACATTTGTTACCCCTTGCTCCTTTATCCTTATTTTTTAACTCTAAGCAACAAAGCCTTTCCTCCTAAGGAAAATGCAAATTCTTTTATAACTCGCTGGCTGAGATAAGTTATTCGTCAATTCATGTGATTATCGATGGCTATGTTGAAGCACCGTCAGCGTACCTTTTTTTAGCCTAATGACAAGAGTTCTTTTTACCGACGCTGGACAGTAGATTCGTTTGTTGATGCATCATTCCGATCCACGCAGCTAGGTACTAGGTATTACAAAATGATAGCGCGCACTCTCCCCCAAATTATAGGGAGTGCGGACGATGTCAGCGATTCTGTTTGTATAGCTAAATGCCAACTGAGACCATTGTCTGGGATATTGTTAAGGCTTTCAACGAGTCCTGCCTGCCATATCATTAACCTTCGTATCTGCAGCATCTTCTGAATATATTTCACCCAAACCATTCATCTCCTTGATATTCTTTTTTATGCGGAGAGGTACGTAGGTATGTCCGTATGACACACGAATGATCTACAATGTTCCTTTAAGTTCTTGAAAAAATAATATTTAGTCAATAGCTCTATCAAAGAAGTTCTCATATAGTAGGTAAACCATCAAACTCTTTTTAAGTTAGTTAAGGTAAAGAAAACTCATAAAGTTTATTGGGTAACTTCTAAGTTAATGAGATTTTTCAGCGAAAGGGGCCTCATCGAATAGAGTGACTCATTATGCAAAAATCCCCTAAATTAAAGAAGTATTTAAATATCCAAACTAACTGATTGCAATTTAAAATTAACTTTCCCTTCTCAGTTCCATGATTTAGAATTTATTGCGATTTGATTTCCGCAAATTAGTTCTATAAAGTGATCTGTGCGAGTGTGCGAATTATAACTGGAATCATATTTCCTAACACTTTGACCACTTTTGATATAGTTACTCAACTATTTATAACTGATTTACGATGCAATTAAAATGAATATTTTTTACACATTCCATAGCTATTTTAGATTCCAAGAAATGATTTCTCAACATGTATTAGGTAGCTACATTCTTCTTTACCAAATTCTGAGATCAAAGAAAACGCCACAAGAGTACCTATCTATTCAATTTACTGTTATCACTTCCGCTTGTACTTCACCTGATAGTAGAATAAAAAGTTCCCAGTAACGTAAGAATGTATGTACCTAATTGCGTAAAAAGTACCTAATTGTTAATACTATAAGAATGTACAAATAATAATTTCTCCCTTTGTTAGTCAGTCCGTTACACTTTCAGTAATTATATATAAGCAAATTCTGTAGCTATTATGCTGCAATCTAGCCGTTTTATTACTAGTAAATTTATTATTATTATGCAATGTTTATTCCCTTAATTTGCAATAACACTAATTCTTTTCGCTATCCAATAAAATATCAATTTGATTCTCATCTCTTGGAATTTCCATGAGTCATGTCGTAGGAATGTACTTAGTAACGTAAAAAACGACATTGTATTTTTTCACATTTACGTAAAATTATACAAATAAAGTAAGAATTTACCTACCAAAGGACGCAAGATAGTACGTAATAGTGTAAACAATAGGTACTATAAAGTAAAAATACCCTTGATGGCGTATGAATGTAAATACGGTACCTATCGGCTTAAAACAAATACTTATATAATAGCGTAAAAATGTACATACCTAGTAGCGTACAAATATACTTAATAGCGCACGAATGTACCTAGTAGAGTACGAATGTACTTAAAAGCGTACGAATGTACATTGTAGCGTACGAATGTATTTAGTAGCGTATAAATGTTCCTAGTAGCATACGAATGTACAGTGTACATAGTTGCGTTCGAATGTACCTAGTAGCATACGAATGTACCTTAAAGAGTACGAATGTACTTAGTAGCGTACGAATGTACCTAATAACGTACGAATGTACTTAGTAGTATACGAATGTATCTAGCAGCGTACGAATGTACCTAGTAGCGTAAGAATGTGCCTAGTATCGTATGAATGTTCCTAGTAGCGTACGAATGTACTTAAAAATATATTTTAGTTGAATAATTTACCTAATGGCATGACAATAGAAAATAGTATGAGAATGTATCTAATAGCGTATGTGTGTGTTTTTTTCTTCTTCTTATATTAGCACTACCAAGCCTGATATTCAATAGTGTTACCGATACCTTTTGTAATAACGTACCGGTCATTTTAGAATAAGAAACCTGTAAAAGTTCCTCTCTAGCTTCATTAATTAAAAAATATCTCAATAACGCTTTAAAATAATAATTATCATAGAGTATAATACACGAGTATAATATTTGCCTTTTTAAATTCAATTATAGTACATTGTCTTTGGCAACCAAATATATTTATGTTTGTTTGTATTCTTTACATAATGGAAGTATTACATTAGCCAAATTAGGCCAATATTGAACAATAATTAGACAAATTCAACACATGTGTAAGACTAAGGGCTAATTATTATGTATATTCAGCTACCTAGTCCTTTTCACTAACACTAATTATATGTTCTAATTATCAGTGGCTACCTATCAATGTTATCACTTTCGCTTCCAAGAAATAGGTATTATTTTGATAATAATGTTACTTTATGTAGAACAAATTTCACTGAATAGTTTATTGGTTAAAATATATTGTACTTTAAAGAAATTAGTTTGCGTTTAACTGTTTGCGTTACAAGTCGATGATCAATACAATCAATGACCACTTTTCATATTTATACCAAACATCTTAGAAGACTATTGTTTTGAAACATCACTTATTATCTTGGAAAGCGTGTAAATAGTACCTAATTCTTTTTGGAAGAGAGTGGAGTGAAATGGTGCCATTCTAGGCCAAATACAATTGTGTGGAATGTCTCCGTACTACCTACAGTTGAACAAATCAATGACAGTGACACTTCTACCCCAGTTAGGTATGCATGACGCCTAAACAAACCAAACATTGGCTTTTGCAGTTACATATCACAATTCATTGAGGAATCAAATTGAAGGTTGTGAGCAGTGCCTCGGCGGATATGTGTGAGAATTTTTGAATAAAATTTTACCAGCCAATTGTAGTTTATTTTATTCTATTTGATAAGTTGTTCATTCTGTGTCGCCTGAGTTAACTAGTGGCGCTGTCCCTACACCCCTCTCCACCACCGCCTTCCCTTAACTTTATCTGTGAATGGCGGTGCCTTTGAAGAGGTACCTCCGCCATGGTGCTTCACACTGCCAAAATGTGCAGTGTGCTATCAGCATTGATGCGGTGGGGTGTCTCTCTCTGCTCACAGAATACCTTCACTTTTCCTCTCAATTCAAATCGTTCAGAGAGTTCTAAAAGGATCTAATCAGTGGAGTGACTTTGTATAATAACTCCAAGTGTAGTTTATGTTGAAAGAAGTATTAGAAGAAGCCTAGGAAATAGTAACTAGATGACAAGGGTTTCTTATTGTCGGTACACGTGCTTTTATCTTCGTTGTTATAGTCTATTTGTGGAACAAATTCTACTACCATCAACCGTGCTCTCAAATCATTACGTCTTATATCCCTAAATCTCGTAATTTACCAAGAGGTGAGTAACAATTTCATGTTTACGCTAAAAAAGTGTAAATAAATTTTAGAGGAGCGTAGTGCCGTTATGAATCAGCGAAAGAGTATGTTCTTACACACCCTACGTAAATAACATATTTGAACATGTAAATGACATATTTGAACATGTAAATGACATATTGTGAACATGTAAATGACATATTGTGAACATGTAAACATCAGAACATGCGCAGTTAAAATTAGTGCTAAGTTATTATAGCAATTTATTTGTGAGTTTCAATGGCCAATTTAGATAAGTAGCATTTACTCGTAAAAATTGATGTATAGTTTAATTATCGGTCATATAAGATGTTACGATATACGTATATACCCAATAATTATTATTCAATTTGGATTGGTATCCACGATACCTGCGATATAATAATTATATTTAATTTTAATTGGTATCCATGGTACCATGAATACAGTAAAAATAAAAATAGAATAGTAATTATTATATCGTTTTTTCTTATATGACCGAAGATGTGAAACTGACCAATAATTCGTAACTTACTCAACTTATTTTGTTACCTGGGTACAATCTAATATATTCAATTTAGTTTTTATTTCAGTTGGTAACTATTCCTATTTAATATTAAAATAGATATTAAATTGCTACACATAGTAAATAGTAAAAAAAAGTATAACCATTAGGAAATTTATAGGTTACTAGTAATACCTAAATTTTGATTTTTTTAATTTCTAAACCAGACTTACAGTAATAATTCTAATAAATATAATGTTAAAAATAGTTCAGAGAACTATAAATGGATTACCAAACCCTTTTTAGTATTATTTAATTTGTTATATTGAACCTGGTACCTTGGTGGGTTTTTTTTTAAGTTACCAGGAAGTTCTACTGCAAGATGTACCTACCCCAGCCAGCAAAGCACATATAATTAGCCAATTATTTAATTATAGTAGCAGATAATGTGTCCACTACAGTGTCTATCAAAGTAACAACTGATACAATTTAATGAATTACTAAACTAAAACTATTTTGGCAATTAAATATTAACTACTGTCAAACTATATTTCAATTTGAAATAACACTTTAATCTTGTAGCAGTCTTAATTAAATATATATTTTTTTTTTTTATTCGGGAATTGTTTATTATCAAATCTTGTTTATTATGACCCAAAAGATATTTATTATATCTACTGTCAGTAAATATGTAATTACATAATAATTCCGACCTAATAAATGTATCTTTGACTTACAGCTGTTACTCCACTGTTACATTCGTTACATCTTTTTAAATAAGTAATGTATAATATAATATAATTCTTTTTATTTTAAATTATTATCTTGAATATGTATTGCCAAGTACTAGTTGTGAAATATTGAATAATGATAAGAAACCATGCTTATTTCCCATAATAATTTTTTTAAATAGTTTTTCACAATGTAACTTGTATGTATGCATAACAATATATATATATTGACGATGTTTATGATTATTTTTTATTGAAATTTTTTCGTAATGCTCTATATTTTAACTCTGACATTTTTAATACCTATTTTAGAGACCATATACCTACTCACTCCTACCAAACCAGATCAACTCATTTTAATGTCCCTAATATTAGAACTGAAGTAGAAAGAAATTTTATTGTTTATAGGGCTATTGATCTTTTTAACAGTATTCCTGAAAATTTTAAACACCCAATGTCTGATATTAAATTCAAAAAGATTTTTAAAGAATACTGTATTAGTAAATATATTGAATGATTTTAGACTATACCACTGCATCGTCATTTTAATTTTTCGTTTAGTTTAGTATTTTGTATCATGTTTTAGTTTAGGATTTTGTATATATTTTAAATTTCCATAAGTTTGTGAAACTTTTTTCGGATGTAATAAAAAAAATAAAATAATAAAATATATATACTATATATATACTATATATGCAACATAACAAAAATATCTCTACATGTAACATAACAATATATCTCTACATGTAACATAACAACATATCTCTACATGTAACATAACAACATATCTCTACATGTAACATAACAATATATCTCTACATGTAACATAACAACATATCTCTACATGTAACATAACAACATATCTCTACATGTAACATAACAATATATCTCTACATGTAACATAACAACATATCTCCACATTGATAATACCAGACCTTTGATTTAGTAAGTAATTGTACAGAGATCATTTATTTATTCTCATCACAATAAGAGAGTTTGTTGCAATTAAATGGCAAGTGTGATGTACATTTACACCTGTCATCACTTCATCACTCTCCAATGTTATGCTTTACCTGTACAAATTAATTACAGGAGTATAGTTTATTACTTTTTAAAAGATTGCATTCGGTATTTTTGTCTGTGTATCGAAATAGCAGTAATTTTTTTTACTTGGGTAAGTTACGAATTATCGGTGAGTTTCACATTTTCGGTCATTTAGGAAAAATCTATATAATAATTGTTTTTAAATTTATATTTTTTATTATGGATACCAATTAAAAAAAAATTATTGTATCTGTTTTTGTTATATGACCGAAGATGTGAAACCGACCGATAATTCGGAACTTACCCTAATAACCGATTGAAATTTCAATCCCGTATTTATAATGGCATTTGATAATTTAGTCTCAAATATTATTCATTTTTAAGTATAATAGTATATTTTATGTAACGGGAATGTACCGGGAATGTACCGGGAATGTACCGGGAATGTACCGGGAATGTACAAACTTTCTTATGTTAAATTGAATATTTACCAATTTAAATATTTCATGTTACTGTGTTTTTATTATTATGATATACATAAATTACGTATGTCATATGTGTGATAAATATAATAAATAGCATTAAATGCCTAGTAATAATTATTTTTTAATTAATTAAATATTGGGAAGTGATATTCACAGAGTAACTTTTCTTTATATGATTGCCTATTTAATGTTACTATTAACTTTTTACCAAATCATTGGGATTTGCTTTGTTGGTTTCATTGATAACCTCTAACTTATATTTCATAATATCGGTGTCTTCAAAAGCATTATAATTCCTTAGGTATTTCTGAAGATTTTGTCATATTAGTTGTCGGTGTTTCATGCTATAACAAATACCGTACACTGTTACTTCTCATTCCTAGAGATAAGATTGTGAAGATGGATGCTTTTATTGTTATATTGCACTGATTTATGAATAAATCACTGCTCTTATTTCATAGAAAGTATACTACTTTTAATAACTAGTAACCTCCTGCTGCCCAATGTTCTAATACTATAATGAAAGTAATACCTATGATGTCTCAAATTGACACATTTCTTAAATCTATATCTTTCGTCTAAAATGTAAAAAATTGAGGATTGATTTTGTTTTCCGAAATTTAGTAAAAGAAATTAACGGAAAAATTCAATATCAACCGTAGCAAACGTGTATTTTACACTAAAAACAAGTTAGTAACGTCATTTATAATTGTCCAAACCTCACAGTTGTGAACTTAGCGACATTAACTTGTTACTTACATAATAGCTTTATGACGAAATAATAAGGCAGTTTGTTCTTATCTTCATGTTCTATCTTCCTTGTCAATATGATTGGCAGTGGCTTCGCTATCTCACATTTGTTAGTAACACACTATCTATTAATAGGCACCACTGTAGCGCTAGTGGAAACACCAACGTAGAATTTGATGAGAAAGAGACACTTTGGTACTTTATAGGAAAGTAGAAAGTACCTTGTAGCCATTTGATGCTGCTACTTGTAGCCATTTGATGCTGCTACTTGTAGCCATTTGATGCTGCTACTTGTAGCCATTTGATGCTGCTACTTGTAGCCATTTGATGCTGCTACTTGTAGCCATTTGATGCTGCTACTTGTAGCCATTTGATGCTGCTACTTGTATTCATTTGATGCTGCTACTTGTAGCCATTTGATGCTGCTACTTGTAGCCATTTGATGCTGCTACTTGTAGCCATTTGATGCTGCTACTTGTAGCCATTTGATGCTGCTACTTGTAGCCATTTGATGCTGCTACTTGTAGCCATTTGATGCTGCTACTTGTAGCCATTTGATGCTGCTACTTGTATTCATTTGATACTGCTACTTGTAGCCATTTGATGCTGCTACTTGTAGCCATTTGATGTTGTTCCTTGTAGCCATTTGATGCTGCTACTTGTAGCCATTTGATGTTGTTCCTTGTAGCCATTTGATGCTGCTACTTGTAGCCATTTGATGCTGCTACTTGTAGCCATTTGATGCTGCTACTTGTAGCCATTTGATGCTGCTACTTGTAGCCATTTGATGCTGCTACTTGTAGCCATTTGATGCTGCTACTTGTAGCCATTTGATGCTGCTACTTGTATTCATTTGATGCTGCTACTTGTAGCCATTTGATGCTGCTACTTGTAGCCATTTGATGTTGTTCCTTGTAGCCATTTGATGCTGCTACTTGTAGCCATTTGATGTTGTTCCTTGTAGCCATTTGATGCTGCTACTTGTAGCCATTTGATGCTGCTACTTGTAGCCATTTGATGCTGCTACTTGTAGCCATTTGATGCTGCTACTTGTAGCCATTTGATGCTGTTCCTTGTAGCCATTTGATGCTGCTACTTGTAGATATTTGATGCTGCTGCTTGTAGCCATTTGATGCTACTCCTTGTAACCATTTGATGCTGTTCCTTGTAACCATTTGATGCTGCTACTTGTAGCCATTTGATGCTGCTACTTGTAGCCATTTGATGCTGCTACTTGTAGCCATTTGATGCTGCTACTTGTAGCCATTTGATGCTGTTCCTTGTAGCCATTTGATGCTGCTACTTGTAGATATTTGATGCTGCTACTTGTAGCCATTTGATGCTGTTCCTTGTAGCCATTTGATGCTGCTACTTGTAGATATTTGATGCTGCTGCTTGTAGCCATTTGATGCTACTCCTTGTAACCATTTGATGCTGTTCCTTGTAACCATTTGATGCTGCTACTTGTAGCCATTTGATGCTGCTACTTGTAGCCATTTGATGCTGCTACTTGTAGCCATTTGATGCTGCTACTTGTAGCCATTTGATGCTGTTCCTTGTAGCCATTTGATGCTGCTACTTGTAGATATTTGATGCTGCTACTTGTAGCCATTTGATGCTTTTCCTTGTAGCCATTTGATGCTGCTACTTGTAGATATTTGATGCTGCTGCTTGTAGCCATTTGATGCTACTCCTTGTAACCATTTGATGCTGTTCCTTGTAACCATTTGATGTTGCTACTTGTAGCCATTTGAAGCTGCTGCTTGAAGCCATTTGATGCTGTGCTGTTCCTTGTAGCCATTTGATGCTGTTCCTTGTAGCCATTTGATGCTGTGCTGTTCCTTGTAGCCATTTGATGCTGTTCCTTGTAGCCATTTGATGCTGTGCTGTTCCTTGTAGCCATTTGATGCTGTTCCTTGTAGCCATTTGATGCTGCTGTTTGTAGCTATTTATAAGTACAAGAAGAAAAACAACGACTATTGTAGCTATGGGATACCACTGTCCAGGTAACAATTAATAAGTCGAATGATTTATAGTTTCAGAAAGTAACATCTAAACTATCATGGAATTTTACCCCAGCACCTTGCTAACGAATACGCTACCTATCAGCTTCTAACTAGGTAATTCTAGGTAAAATCTTCTTATTCTTCTAGATATTGTTAAGTAGGTAGAATCTTCTAGATGTTCATTGAGTAGGTAGAATCTTCTAGATTTTCGTTTAGTTGGTAAAATATTTTAAATGTTTGTTTAGTAGGTAGAATCTTCTAGATGTTAATCGTTTAGTAGGTAGAATCTTCTAGATTTTCGTTTAGTTGGTAAAATATTTTAAATGTTTGTTTAGTTGGTAGAGTCTTCTAGATGTTAATCGTTTAGTAGGTAGAATCTTTTAGATGTTCGTTAAGTAGGTAGAATCTTCTAGATGTTCGTTTTGTAGATAGAGTCTTTTAGATGTTCGTTTAGGTAGAATCTTTTAGATGTTCGTTTAATAGGTACAATATTCTAGATGTTCGTTCAATTGGTAGAATCTTCTAGGTGTTCATTCAGTAGGTAGGATCATCTAGAATCTAGATGTTCGTTTAGTTTGTAAAATTTTCTAGATGTTCGTTTAATAGGTAGAGTCTTCTAGATGTTCGTTCAGTAGGTAGAATCTTCTAGATGTGCGTTTGTTGATAAAGTCTTCTAGATGTTCGTTGTGGTAGAATATTTTAGCTGTTCGTTAATCTTCTGGATGTTCGTTGAGGTAGAATCTTTTAGATGTTCGTTTAGATAGGTAGAATCTTTTAGATGTTCGTTTAGTAGGTAGAATCTTTTAGATGTTCGTTAATGTAGAATCTTCTAGATGTTCGTACTTCATGGCAATGAATTGGTCTTAGCTTTTGAACTCACCTTCACTCACATGACTCTCTTTGACTCCGCCTCTCCTTTGACTCTCCAAACAGGAGTCCGAAGTTTCTATCAGTTTTTCGAGTGATCAAAGTAGCTGCATAGATCAAAGAGTCGTCTGTTCCTGTGTGAGTGTGTGTGTGTGTGCTACTGATCATATCGCTCACAAATTCCGACACTGCTTGCTATGCACTCCCAGCTTGCTGGTTGTCATATCTTACTGCTGGTTATCATATCTTACTTGCTGGTTATCATATCTTACTTGCTGGTTATCATATCTTACTGCTGGTTATCATATCTTACTTGCTGGTTATCATTTATTACTTGCTGGTTATCATATCTTACTTGCTGGTTATGATATCTTACTGCTGGTTATCATTTATTACTTGCTGGTTATGATATCTTACTGCTGGTTATGATATCTTACTTGCTGGTTATGATATCTTACTGCTGGTTATCATTTATTACTTGCTGGTTATGATATCTTACTTGCTGGTTATGATATCTTACTGCTGGTTATCAATTATTACTTGCTGGTTATGATATCTTACTGCTGGTTATGATTTATTACTTTCTGGTTATAATATCTTACTGCTGGTTATGATTTATTACTTGCTGGTTATGATATCTTACTGCTGGTTATGATTTATTACTTGCTGGTTATGATATCTTACTGCTGGTTATGATTTATTACTTGCTGGTTATGATATCTTACTGCTGGTTATCATTTATTACTTGCTGGTTATGATATCTTACTGCTGGTTATCATTTATTACTTGCTGGTTATGATATCTTACTGCTGGTTATCATTTATTACTTGCTGGTTATGATATCTTACTGCTGGTTATCATTTATTACTTGCTGGTTATGATATCTCAGACTAATTAAACGGGGCAATATTCTATTACCGTTTAAATACTTTGATAAACTGTTATGTATCTACACAAATACTAAATTTGATACATTAAAAAATACTAATTGTGATTCTTTTATCAGTGATAGCGTAGTAAAATATTTCGAAATTATTAATTTACTTCATTATTATTTTTGGACCAATTATTCATTTTATTACGTGCTACTTAGTTCAATATAAAATAAATAAAAATATAGTTAGCATATACTATTTAGATTGAATCATAAATTAATTGATTACAATTACCAGAATTATAATCATATTATAACTTAAATTTTAGTCTCCTAATAAAAAATTGTGATTTTATCATTCAATGCATTTTTAAATCAATTCCAAAATGTTTTCAAATTTGAATAAGTTTTAGGTAATTAGATAAGTTATCTATCCCCTTTAAGTTTTATTATTTACCTCTCTGACTTTATGTTTAATCTGTCGAATTAGTGACTAAAAGCATTATCTCTCAAAGAATTTTATCTTTATTGTAATTGATAATGGAGGTAGAAGACTTAGAGTAATCATCAAGACGGTGCCGCCATTGAGGAAAAACTGACACGGTGTACCTACCTAGGTACGACGTAAGAAAACTGCGGAAAAACTTATAGGGTTAAGTCACATAATAGATGCGAATTTCAATAGTTTATTTTTAAAAAAATATCAAAATATGAACATTAAAATACACTTTAAAATCATTTTTTGGTAACCTTTTAAATATGCATCTGGTATTTTTTACTTTGCCCTTCTTAAATTAAGTTTAAATTAATATTATAATTATAAAAAAAAACTTTATACGAAGTAGGTATATAATAAATTTTGATAACATAGCTAGATAATATATACTCCTACAATTCTCTTAATTCATTCTTAGATGGTAGATAGACCATTATAACCCTTATCGCCTCTATGGTGGGTAGGGGTGGGCTATGTACTAGGCCGACTGGGGCGCTATGGCGGGCCATCAAACGCGATAGAGCCTTGAGTTATCGAGAGAGACTGTTAAGCAGTGCCTTCTATGTCTAAGACCTACATACTCTGATACTGAAGATACTATCATTCTAATATACATAGGTTGAGTTACGAATTATCGGTCTGTTTCACATCTTCGATCATATGAAGAAAAAACTATATAATAATTATTGTTCAATTTTTATTAGTATCCATGATACATGCAGATATCATAGATACCAATTTTAATAAATATTAAATGATCATTATTAGCTATATCGTATTTTCTTATGACCGAAGATGTGGAACTGACCGATAATTCGTAACTTACCCTAATGACTTTTATTATGTTTATTAGTCATGCACATCATACTAAAATCTATTATCTATTTTCTTTACGATTGTAATTTCTTCGTATCTTTAACTATGACGTCATCAATCAAAGCAATGCCGCACAATTTGAATGCCATGATTTTACGTGAAAATATCCCACACGCTAAAACTGACAATAATTGTTGCACGCTTTAAATTAGTTCCATTCACTTAGAATACTAAAAATCTATTTAGAAAATCAAAGTCAATGAAAGGTTCACAAATGAGATATTACAAGATTTCTCTTTGATTTGCATTATTTGTTTACCTAGTCATTCCCTAGTCATAAATCCACCTAGTCAGTGTACGCAGGCAATCTCTTTACCTAGTCACAGGCAATCTCTCCACCTTGTGGTAGGCAATCTATTCACCTAGTCACTGGCAATCCTTTTTCCCAATCATCCACCTATGCAATCTCTTCACCTAGTCATCCACCTTGGCAACCTCTTCACCTAGTCATCCACCTAGGCAATCCCTTCACCTAGTCATCCACCTTGGCAATCTCTTCCACCTAGTCATCCACCTAAGCAAGCCCTCCTCCAAATCATCCACTTAGGCAATCTATTCACCTAGTCATCCACCTAGGCAATCCCTCCACCAAGTCATCCACCTAGGCAAGCTCTTCTAGGGAATAATGTTCTAGCTTAACATCAGTTGTGTTTCTCGTCTTAAAACATAATTGCTTTAGAGTCTTCATCACAAGAAGATACCGCCACTTTTTAATGCCAAGCATCTGTGTGTAAGTAGCCCTTTTTTCCATTTTATCTGCCTGCCTATCTAGTTAGATCTCGCGTACTAGCCAAAAAAACTACCGCCCCCTTCCTAGTTGTCGTAAATCATTTAATCTCATTATGACTTCTTAAGCTCCTGCCACCAATGATTTAAAACTGACTAAAGCAAACACAGAAATTGCCATGACGAATTAAATTGCCCAGCGTTTGGCATAAATACCGAGGTACAGAAAGTCGCACCTCCGCCTAGAACACCTTGGCCTGTAGTCTCCTAAATACTGTTCACACTTTGCTAATGTTGCTAAGGTCTGAGTTGCTCTCTGTCTTATCTATTTTAATGACTATTATTTTTTGAATGGCCAGGTATTTACATTTGGAAGGTACGTAAGTAAATCTTGCCTCTATGTTTATTTGTCAGGCTATGAAATTTCTATTCAGGCAAGTACAATCACCGTGCAGTTGTTGCTGAGATGTGCTCTTCTTCTGCCCGCACATTTCGACTTTTTATACTATTCATAAATTGTGAAATATACAATTAGGGCAAGTTATGAATTATTGGTCGGTTTCAAATGATATAGGTTAATAATTAGTATCTTAATTTTTAATTGGTATCCATGATTCCTTCATGTATCAGGGATACTAATTATTATAATATCAAATAATAATTTTTTTATCGTTTTTTCTTATATGACCGAGCATGTGAAACCGACCAATAATTCGTAATTTACCCTAGTAATTGATTACTTTTCCATATTTTTAAACTCTGTAACAATTAAAAGATTTAAAACTATTTGAATTTGGACTACGTTTATATATATCAATTTATTTGTTTATGCTATTATATTATATGTATCATTTAATATTCAGATATGTATACTTGTATGTACAGTACTAGAGATATAGCTATGTGTTATTCAATAATTAATTACCTTTTTCGTAGACATTTAATAAATGTATGGAGTACTTATTACCTAAACTGAAATATTTCGCCTTAAGTTTTAATTTATTTTATAAATTAAATTATCTACTTTAATAAACTATTAGTAATGTTATTAAACATTTTTTATTTAATTAATTGTGATAATTTTTTTTTCTTTTCATAATTTCTAAAAAAAATTATTGATAATGATAATGATTAAAACTATGTGGATTTCAGCTTGTATTGATTTAGGGAGCATTGAATACCATAGCATTTTATGTCGATACATTAGGTATATATGGTACTATGTATCCTATGGATGAATTACAAAAAATATTAGGCTGATACATTCAGTATCTATGATACTATATATCTATTTCGTATAATGCAATGTGTATATTAAGTCCATACATTCGGTATCTATGATACTGTATATCCTTTAACTAAAGTACATGACTATTATGTCATTTGTCCCATTACATTCAGTATCTATGATACTATGTATCTATTGAGCAATGCACATCAGGTCGATACACTTGGTATCCACGATACAATCCATAGCGTATCGTTGACTGCATATTCCCTTTTCAGCAGCATGCCACTGCCCTCTAATTAGCTACTTTACTCTCTAATTTAGTAACGATGCCTGCAATTCAATACTTAATCACCACCATTGATGTTTAAAAACTCTACAACATTTACCTACCCATCAGTCTTGAGAAAAAGTTTTTGGTACAAACGTCTAGGTTAAAAAATATAAATAATATATTTTATGATTTTGAAATATGAAGTATCTGATATTGTTGAAATTTTGTATTTCTGAAATTTTCAAAATTTTATGATTTTTTGTAATATTTTTTTGTATAATTTTAGATCTCCCTTAAAATATAGTTCTAATTCTATAACAGATCCTATAAAATGTAGCAATGCAGTGACTCTTTCTTTATCTTTCACCTGCATAGTGAATTTCAACCGGTGACGGTCTGTAAAGCAGGTGGCAGTTGTATTTAATGTTCCAATTGGCCAGTACCTACCTAATGAAAGAGCGCTGTGTATAATGAATAGTCAGCCAATGACTAATAGTTTGAAATAGTAATATAAATTGCGTACAGCTCTAACAATTCTCATATACGCAATTACACTTACTATTGTCTTAATGTCCACAAAACATGTTATACTATATTATTACTCTAACAAAAGACCTACCAACCTTTGAAGTTCAGTCTCCTCTGTTCAATTGACGGATATAAAAGTTTCAATTTTATAATATTTAAGGATAATCTTCATGTAGAATATTAATATTTTCTTCCATTTAATGATTATTGCTAGCTAGTGTGAATTAGATGGTGCGATTTTAAAAGAATAATATAGTTCCTGTTTAAAAAGACTGATACATTTTTCCATGATTGACAAAAATTATAAATATAACAGTCTGTATGACTGGAAAAGACTGGCAGTCTATCCAGACTATTGGAAAAGACTGATAGTCTATCCAGACTACTGGAAAAGACTGATAGTCTATCCAGACTATTGGAAAAGACTGATAGTCTATCCAGACTACTGGAAAAGACTGATAGTCTATCCAGACTACTGGAAAAGACTGATAGTCTATCCAGACTACTGGAAAAGACTGATAGTCTATCCAGTCTACTGGAAAAGACTTACAGTCTATCCAGACTATTGGAAAAGACTGGCAGTCAATTCAGTCTACTGGAAAAGACTAGCAGTCAATTCAGTCTACTGGAAAAGACTGATAGTCTATCCAGACTATTGGAAAAGACTGGCAGTCAATTCAGTCTACTGGAAAAGACTGATAGTCTATCCAGACTACTGGAAAAGACTAGCAGTCAATTCAGTCTACTGGAAAAGACTGATAGTCTATCCAGACTATTGAAAAAGACTGGCAGTCTATCCAGACTACTGGAAAAGACTGACAGTCTATCCAGACTACTGGAAAAGACTAGCAGTCTATCCAGACTACTGGAAAAGACTGATTGTCTATCCAGACTACTGGAAAAGACTGATAGTCTATCCAGACTACTGAAAAAGACTGCCAGTCTATCCAGTCTAGTGGCCATGAGACTGCGTGTTGGCATAGACTCTGTGCCTTCTTATTTGTGTCACTTCTCTCTTTAGTAATGAACGTGGCGGCCCTTTTGATGTTTCGCTAGCTTTGATACAGTCATTGCCTTGTGTGTGTCTCTAGCGTGCCTGTAGTGGCCTGGTAGACGTGAGGGTGACTGTACCATGGACATGTAGCTAACCACTACTGTGAATGCTTTCAAATTTAATTGTTCTTTCTGTACATAACCTCTATTTATTTTCACTAAGATTAAAGAGAAGTGTCCCCTATGGCTAATTGTGTGCCTATTAAGTTATTTTTATAGTCTATAAACCACGGAAGTTTGTCAATAGTTGTGAAAATGCGAAACTCATTGGGTAATGGGGTGATCGATTTTCATTGATGAGTAGTTAGGGGCTATGCGTTCTATATAAAAGAGAAGAACAAGCCCTTCTTGTGCGGTGTGTAAACTACTTACGATAATGTTATCAATGAGTCAATAGCGAGTTTTGAGAATACAATATGAAAAAAATAAAATGATTATATAAAATAGGAGTTATTGATTATTATGGGTTTTCTATTTGGACAAATATTTTTCAGGAGCATGAATATGCAAAATTGTGATGGCTGAGAGTGTTCTGTTATTATTGA
Organism: Caprella mutica; assembly: GCA_947561585.1. NCBI lineage: Eukaryota > Metazoa > Arthropoda > Malacostraca > Amphipoda > Caprellidae > Caprella > Caprella mutica. The sequence continues at coordinate 72,077 of CANNZV010002655.1, read as the reverse complement.
TAAATTCATTAAAAATAATATCAGTGAGATGGTAAATTTGAAAAATCTTCTTAACATTTTGTTTAACACGTGTATGTAAATATAACACTGACATATGTAGTATATAGACTGCTATGTAAGACACTGACACAGTAGACTGCTATGTAAGACCCTGACACAGTAGACTGTTATGTAAGACCCTGACACAGTAGACTGCTATGTAAGACACTGACACAGTAGACTGCTATGTAAGACCCTGACACAGTAGACTGCTATGTAAGACACTGACACAGTAGACTGCTATGTAAGACCCTGACACAGTAGACTGCTATGTAAGACCCTGACACAGTAGACTGCTATGTAAGACACTGACACAGTAGACTGCTATGTAAGACCCTGACACAGTAGACTGTTATGTAAGACACTAATACGGTCTACTATGTTGACTGTACCTCTATGTCTCTTTTAGTAACGTAAGAAGGAAGTGGTTGTCATATTACATGGTAATAAGGCTATCCAGTTACATTGCACCTTATTACTCTGCTTGCTACACTCTTTACGCCTATTCACTATACACAGTAACTTTTGAATTCTATTGATTTTACCGCCTTGCGCTCAGGTTACCTGGTTTGCTTGGTTGAACTTTTGGTGAGTGCTTGCAACGTGTCCTCCTTGCAAGCTGCTCCTTATTAATCAATGGGGGTGTGAATGGAGTATCGAGTAGCCTGTCTATGAAAAGGAACACTAGAGATATTAAAAATCCTACCCCTCAAGATGCACTCTATTCAATATAGTTTTAATAACAGTCTATAGATTTTTTTGGAGAGTGTGCCATATCACGTACTGTGGCTTTTGTCAATGGGCAATCTATTGGTTTATTTTATACGTCGACTGAAAAATTTCCTCATTCAACATATCAAAAATAAAATGGAAGATCTAATATGTTATTTTCTTTTAAGTTGAATCAATGACGATGTTTCAAATATCCTACTGGTAGAAGATAATTAACTGATATGTTTGTGGCCTAATAGTCTTTTGATCTCCTTAGTGTAGACTCTGTCAAGTTAGAGTGTCATTTTAGTGTCGCTAGCGTAAAAACCGTTCTCACCTTTATATGCTCACCTGATGGTTACTAATTGGGTATTCACTACATCTAAAACATAGTCACAAATATCTTTTAAAATAGTTACATAAGTTAATTTCCTATTTATAAATTCTTCTTATAGCTAATCAAAAAAAAAAATTCTTCATTAAATATGTAGAATATAATTAATGGATTAAATTACATCTTCAAGTATATATAAGAAAAAATTATATAATAATAATTGTTTTATTAATATTTTACTTGGTATCCATGATACCTGAAGGTATCATGGATACTAATTAAAATTAAATCATTATTATTTTCTTATATGACCGAAGATGTGGAACTGACCGACCATTCATAATTCACCCCAGATATTGTACGTTTACCCCATTTAGAAATAATGTTACTATCTTTCTTTCTTCACTCCTTTACCAGGTATACTCACTATCATCACTAATTGTGTTAAAGTTTGCCGATAATTTTATCATTAGAACTAAGGAGGGGGGGGGGTGTCATAGATTAGACAGAGAGGGTCTGAAGCACTGATAAGAGAGATAAGGGAATGCTTTGGAGTGCCGCTACCAAGCTACATAACTTTATCTGAGGGGGTAACTTACGCCGCCTATCAAACCACAGATCATCATGCGCAATTAATAACAAAACATATAGGAACACTTTTAATAGATTTTAAAAACTGTTTTGCATTGATTCGGGAAATTCGTGTGAGATTTAATTTCCAACCTATTTATTAAATACTTTAAATAGATTTTAGAAACTTCTTAACATTAATTCATGTGAGATTTTTTCTACTAATATTGGGTTAATTATGTGAATATAATTTATAAATTTTACAAAGTGATAACACTAGCTACTTAGCATTATAATGAAATACTTTTATTTGATAGATAGTTTTAATTTCATTTCAGAAAACATTAATGGTTCATGTTCAGTTTCCATATTATGTCCAAATTTAAATCTATGCATTCATATTGTACCCATTTTAGTCATGCTTTATACATATGCTTACACACAATACGTGTGTGTACTTACCTGGTAAGTACACACAATACGTGTGTGTACTTACCAGGTAAGTTCATATTTTTCAGCCTCACTGCTACCAAATAATGTGAAATGTTATGCTTAAATAACATGGGAAAATATATGGGAAAATGCCTCTAAAGTACGTCATTGCCTTCAAAAGAGGCCCTTCAGGTAACTACTTAATGTTCGGATGGTCAAACAAATTATTGGTCAAACTCTATGTCTAACGAAAGTGTAACATTAAAATATAGGCCTACCGGTAGTTATTAATCTGTGACTGTTTTGCATTCCGTGTGGTATAGTGACGTTAGAAGACTTAGTGACGTCATGGTCCAACAAAAACTGAGTGGAGAAAACTGAATTTTTTTTTTAGAAATATACTTTTGGATGATTGAATGAGTTTGGTTTTTAATGGAAAAATATTATCTTCATAAAAACTTGAAAATGAGGTTTTCATAGGATAGTAATCCCGATATTTTTACTGATTCATTGTTCCATCAGTATTTTCTGCAAAGGTAGATTAAAGTAGCTTATCGTAAACCTCAAAAAACCTATCTACAAACTTTAGATGTTTCTCCTGAACAGTTATAAAATATGACTTAGACCCTTCATAAGCGTCAAATTCTCTCATATTTACATTATGAGTGCATTTAATTTTCTACACAAGATACATATGATCATTTCAAGATATCATACAGTACATATAAAGTTAGCTACTACTTGTGACAATGTTTCTCATTAGATTATACGGTGCAATGTTATACTTTAGTTACACGGTAGGCCTATGTCACTATAATTCAGAAACATATACCCTATACTCTATGGAAATCATCTACTTTGTATCTACCCACCTCCGTACAAATAGCGTTAGCATTTACCTTGTGTACATCAATGCTAAATCTACGGGACAACTGTCAAAGACACATTTGGTTTGAGACAATCGTGATTTAGTCCGTTAACGATCTTTCCTTCTTGCCCTACAACATACTATATCTAAACACGCTTAGTGCTTCTATAAAAAACATTTTTTAGATATGTTTAAGACATCGGTGATATTAAATCAAATGCTAGACAAGTGTTCAGGTCAAGTGGTTACACAAGGCATTGCTTGGCCGTAGTGTCACATATATCATTTTCCGAGAAATATGGACGACAGATCGACCTATGATTACCGGTTGCTCCATATCGATTTGAATTCTCCTCACTACAATTATATTCCCTAAATTGCAATTATAGCAATGTGATAAATTGGAGTGTAAGCCTATGCGCAGATTTTCCTTGCACGCATGTCATGCTTATACAGTGACTTTATTGTACTCTGTAGAGTTAGAAGTTGCAAAACAACGTAGCCTGGGGAACATTTAGTGGATATTTGACACATTTGACAGATTGGACATTGACATTCGTTGGGCATTTGACACTCATGGACATTTGGCATTATTTAGGCCTTTGGTTATTTGACCGATTGGACATTGGCATTCCTTGGGCATTTGACACATTTGGTCATTTGACCGATCGAAAAATTTGTCAGCGAAACTTGTCCAGGTTTTCAATCAGCCAATCTTTGAAAATATATATTCGCCTTCTAATATTAATTTACGAGAATGTCATATTAGTAACTTGAAAATATGTTCGATATCGAGAAAACAAAGAATGCAAAGGATCTCAAATTTGTTCCATTTGAAAATGACTTTATATGAACTAATTTTCCAACAGAGCCATATTGTAGTGACGAAACAGACTTTAAACTGATATTGTACTGCAATGACGGTTGAAAGAGGAAAAGGAAGAGTTGGTAGTGAGTACAGCACATGACCTAATACCTTGCTATTGAACAGCATAATTAAGGTTATGTTAATTAATGATATTAATCTTATTTAGATCATTTTAATGCCATATGTATTGCTTTCATTTCGAAAAGTATTTTCGCTCGAATCATTCACCATTTTTTTATTTGGTCTATCATAGTTCCGACAGATCCTGGAGGTGGTCCTAGACATTCGCCTGTACAAAGCGACGCTACCACCAATAAGCCAGTCTGTGAAATGTTTTTGGTCACATTGTTTTCTTTCGACAGCCAATTCGAATTTATAAAATTTAAACCTCAAAGCTTGAATGTTTCACAAATTGAAATGATAATATTGTTTGTTGATATAATTTAAATTTAGTAATTAGTCACTATTGAAAACTTACTGTTTATAAAAACTCTTCTTTCAGTCACCATGCCTTCTTTCAGTCACCATGCCTTCTTTCAGTCACCCAGCCTTCTTTCAGTCACCATGCCTTCTTTCAGTCACCATGCCTTCTTTCAGTCACCGTGCCTTCTTTCAGTCACCATGCCTTCTTTCAGTCACCCAGCCTTCTTTCAGTCACCATGCCTTCTTTCAGTCACCGTGCCTTCTTTCAGTCACCGTGCCTTCTTTCAGTCACCGTGCCTTCTTTCAGTCACCAAGCCTTCTTTCAGTCACCAAGCCTTCTTTCAGTCACCATGCCTTCTTTCAGTCACCATGCCTTCTTTCAGTCACCATGCCTTCTTTCGGCCACCGTGCCTTCTTTCGGTCACCATGCCTTCTTTCAGTCACCGTGCCTTCTTTCGGTCACCGTGCCTTTTTTCGGTCACCGTGCCTTCTTTCAGTCACCATGCCTTCTTTCGGCCACCGTGCCTTCTTTCAGTCACCATGCCTTCTTTCGGTCACCGTGCCTTCTTTCGGTCACCGTGCCTTCTTTCAGTCACCGTGCCTTCTTTCGGAAACCGTGCCTTCTTTCGGTCACCGTGCCTTCTTTCAGTCACCGTGCCTTCTTTCGGCCACCGTGCCTTCTTTCAGTCACCATGCCTTCTTTCGGTCACCGTGCCTTATTTCAGTCACCATACCTTCTTTCGGTCACCGTGCCTTCTTTCGGTCACCGTGCCTTCTTTCGGTCACCGTGCTTTCTTTCGGCCACCGTGCCTTCTTTCAGTCACCATGCCTTCTTTCAATAACCATGCCTTCTTTTAGTCACCGTGCCGTATTTCAGTCACCATACCTTCTTTCGGTCACCGTGCCTTCTTTCGGTCACCGTGCCTTCTTTCAGTCACCGTGCCTTCTTTCAATAACCATACCTTCTTTCAGACACCATACCTTCTTTCAGTCACCATGCCTTCTTTTAGTCACCGTGCCTTCTTTCAGTCACCATGCCTTCATTTCAATCCCATGCCTTCTTTCAGTCACCGTGCCTTCATTTCAATCCCATGCCTTCATTTCAATCCCATGCCTTCTTTCAGTCACCATGCCTTCATTTCAATCCCATGCCTTCATTTCAATCCCATGCCTTCTTTCAGTCACCATGCCTTCATTTCAATCCCATTCCTTCTTTCAGTCACCATGCCTTCTTTCAGTCACCATGCCTTCATTTCAATCCCATGCCTTCATTTCAATATCCTGCCTTCTTTCAGTCACCGTGCCTTCTTTCAGTCACCATGCCTTCATTTCAATCCCATGCCTTCATTTCAATATCCTGCCTTCTTTCAGTCACCGTGCCTTCTTTCAGTCACCATGCCTTCATTTCAATCCCATGCCTTCATTTCAATATCCTGCCTTCTTTCAGTCACCATGCCTTCATTTCAATCCCATGCCTTCATTTCAATATCCTGCCTTCTTTCAGTCACCGTGCCTTCTTTCACTAAATCATGACTCACTCCAATAAAATCATAGGTTATGATTATTTTGTGAATTGTCATCAGTGATTAGCAATCCTCTAAGTCGTTTTAACTACTCTTGGTGACACGGCTAGCATGTGAACTGGTCATTCTCAAGATATATTGCGGTTATTTCACTCAATCGATATAAGTGATAATAAAAATGGATGTCATACGGCGTTAGGCATCGATTTAACTAAAAATAAAGTAGAGTAGCAATTGCTAGGGACTATAGCTTCTAAATTACTACCAGTTTGCATAAAGTGACGAAGTAAACCTAACAGAATTTTATACTTATGTAAATTCTGATCATTTGCGAGCATGTAGCTGTTTCTTACTTTTAAATTTCGATAGCTACTTTAAGTAAGAATGTATCGTATAATTCACCAATTCCCCAAAACAGCATGTTCATCATTACTATATTTCGTATCGGCATTAAGCAGGTACTATTGATTCAAACTATTAGGTACAGATGATAAGAAAGTCTGAATACATTTTGGTCGTTATTAACACATCTTCATTATTTACAAGCCATATCATATATACATTATTTTACTTTATGTTTCTTACTTAATGCTTGGATGACTTGTGCTATACCGATAATTATTCCATTTATTGAATTGCGTTATGTTATTTTTGAAATATCAATAATGCAACAATTAGAATAAATAATTAAAGTTGCTAAATGTAAAACATCAACCCTGAGATTAATATTTTACATTGCTAATTTATTCTTGCAGAGACGCAAGGTTGTGTATTTCTGAACCGTAACACAAAACTCCAAGTTATCATCTCCATAGCGGCTGAGATAAATCGTGTGAATCAATTATCCCTACAAATGGGACCACCTAAACTAATCCAAACGAGCTTGTCTAAGTGCCTGGAAAGCAAGAGTTTTATCATAAGAAACATTCTAGTCTATTTATTGATACAACGAAGCTCACCTACCAGTACACCACCGGTCAGATTAACTAACTAGGTTATTTTAAAGCTTCTTCAAACTTATTTAGAGACTAGGAACTCCAAAGTGGCCAACCGTACCTAGGAATACAATGGCAATGTGACGATGATTCACTGAGAGTGTACATAATATTCCGTATTAAAGTACAAGGTGGTGCGGTACAGTGGTAGAAAAAAAGCCCATTAATATCCTGTCAGTGGTCCTAGTAACCTTCTCTTCCTAACCTACCCATTGATAGAAGGAGAGAGAATCTGGCGACCTGTCTTGTTAGCACGCCCCCCGGGGCCAAATTTGTATCCCAATGGCAGCAGATCATCAAAGGAACTGTTAAAACGCCGCCTTGTGTTTAGTAACACAGACTAACACCTTCAAATTGGCGTCGCTAAATTGTGATGCCGTCAGATAGCCTCATGAGGAACATAAAGAAATGTATGGTACTCTTTTCGTGAATAAGATCTTGCTATATGAATCGTCCATAGTTCAAGCTTCAAACACAATTTGTACACTACCACTTCACTCAGTTTGAAGCTTATGATTTCAAACCGATACCGACTGGAGCTCAGACAGGTTTTCACATCTATCTTTCTCCTGGTCGTTAGGTTGTTTCTCCTGAGCTCTCGGCGGTTAATACGCGAATAAAAAGAGCTGATAACAACATGGGGCTCCAGCTCTCTCCTTCTCTGGTTCTTCGGCAATTATTAAACGCGCTAACGAGGCCTGTCATCCATTATAATATGATCTCCTCCCAGATAGCCACGACTTGCTAATCGCGCAGCCTACCTACTTAGCGACGCACACAGTGATATCCGAGTACTCAGGACTCTGACTAATTTCACTTCAATTAGAATCTATGTCAACTATTCCTGACACATTAGTTTGTAGGAAATACCCTACTTATTATATTCTTAATATTTAAACTATCAGTATTGAGACGACATTATCTTCGAATTGATAGTAGATATATTTTCCAGTAAAAATGACTTTTAAAGGTTATCATCTAAAGTATATTCACCTTTCAATCTTTAGTTGTCAAAGCTGTCCTATTGACTATCCTAACTAGATGCTAGCTGCTGAGCACTCAAAGGAAATTCTTGTAACATATTTCACTTATCGCTAGGGTAATTGACATACAAACGGCGGTAGGTTTGATGATCCAAGCACAATACATCACAGCCATATAAAGCAGTCCGACTAACCCTTTGAAACCGCCGACGCTTCTTAATATAATGCATTACCTAAATTAACGCAAATGTTTGGCGAGAGAGGTGTTAAAACATGTAAATACTGATAGAAAAAGGTAATGAAGCAGAAAATAAGCTTCAACTACTTTTTTTAGAACAATAACTCGTAGTGTTCGTATACATAAATCAAAAGGTGTATATGATAATATTTAGATTAGGTATCTGTGAGACTGCAAACCGTTTCAGAAGAAGTTGGGGGCTTTTTGAAGATCCGCCTCAAGATTATTACGAAAAAGGTCCAAAAATGGAGCTTCTGCTATCTCTTCCAATCAAAATTTGCTCTGCTCGACGAGAAGTTTGGGTGCAGTGCGTGATGTCCCTTTTCAAAGTCTACATTTAGCAATTTCGGAAAATTGTCAATAATGAATCAAAAATTTGATAATCTCTATATTTTATTACAATAGAGCTATTACAAACTATCAAAATGCAAACCGTAGTCATCGTTCTATCAAGTTTTAACTTTTCACACTACTTTCTTTTACGAGCATTTTAAGGTTGACACAAGATGTTTACGTTAGAAATGGTATTAGGTACCGCTTTGAAAATACCTACTGCCGTGAAATGTAAGACCCGTAAAATGGTCCTTTGTTTCTAGCCACTCCAGAAATTAGTTAAGTACGTCTTGGGGTAGGTAGATGTTTGTCGGCACGGCTACCAACCTCAAAGACAAAACAGCCATTAATTCTCACATTGTCTCAGGATGTGGCATTGTGAAACCCAAAACTTCAGACACAAATAAATACACAGAACTATCTAGGAATGCTGTAACTAAATCCATTTCCTTATGGTCACTGACCCTAGAATGAATGATCTGCTGGACACCAATGAACTAGTTTAAAATGGCCTTTTTTTAAATGACTTTATAACGAAATCGGAGATTCTTTAGGTAACTTATTTCTGAATAAAAAATTTAAAATGGTTTCATAAGTCAAATTATATACTTTATATAAGAAGTTATTCATTTAATGTTTTTTCTTTTTGTTTCCTAGTTGTATGATATGAATTAGATGGTATTTATTATAATTATGGTGTTCTTAAAAAATTGGTATACTCAAATACTATAATTATATCGAAATATTTAATAAAAACATATTAGACTTAGCCAACCGAAAGCCACTGTTCAAGCTCTGTTGGCTGAGAAATATATCACCAAGTTTAATTTAATAAGATCCCCACTGTAGGAATTTTTGCAATATAACTTTGGGTGGTGTGAATAAAATATTTGTTTTATTAGCAGCTCTTTTAAGGCGTCAAAGTACCGAATAAAAGTTACGCGTCGTATAGCGCCGCTAGGCTTGCACGAGATTGTCACCGTGAAAAAGAGTCGCTCTGATTCCATGCTAATTTGATATGAAAATCACTGATGTTCGAAATGTATTGTGGGACGCTTCCTCGAACAGTTTCCTTGGTTATTCCACCATAAACTAATATATAAAAACACGTCTGAGGATTCAGGGGGAAATTCTGGAGCAGCGGCGGCGATATTTGAATTGTCTTTCCAAATTGCCGGCGGTAACATCTTTCGGCAGTTCATAAAAATGAACAGATCTTATTATTAAATATTGCCAGGCAATTTATCGTAAACAGATGCCTGCACTTTCTTCTCAACTCGACTAATTTCAACAGAATTGGTTTGAGGCACTTTGGTCATTTTTTTCGCTTTTTAATATCGTGATAATTAATTGTTGGAGTATTTCATCATAACTATTTGGAATTATTGAAGAGAAATGAAAAATTCTGCCAATTACGTAATTAGTCATTTAGCAATATATTTGAAAGTAATTCAGCGGAGTGGTTTTATAGAAGACTAATAGAAATACTCGTTCTTTCAGGAATATTTTACTTCACTTTTCCTCTGTAGATACATTAACGCCTGAAATCTCTTTTCAAAAGAATCATGTGACAACTATTCTACTATAACAAATGAAAGAGCTTTGAAGATCAAACGTCCCTTCTATATCGATAACTGACTGAGGTTCAACTAATGACTCTCAATTTCATCAGCTTTAATAATAAAACTTCACACGGGGTGACATCAAAGGCTTTTGCTATTTGTTTTAAACCTTGTGATCCATTATGTAGATTAAAAGGTCTTCATAATTACACAGAGAGAGCATTGCATTTATACTCTGTAGCTGCAAATAAATAAGTCTAGTTACTTTGACGCACCTAAGGTAACTTACGAATTATCGGTCAGTGTCACATCTTCGGACATATGAGAAAACACGATATAATAAATATTTATTTTTAATTCTTAAAGGCTACAGTTATCATTGATACCTTCATCCTATATCATCGAGAATGTGAAACTGACCGATAATTCGTAACTTCCCTACTACCCTTCTGTGCGATCATCTCTGAAAATCATTTCAGGTAGTCCTACTACGATTGAGTAAGTCAAAAAAGTAACTTGTTCGGACTGTATCGACATTGTGATTTGACACAAGTGGTTACAGAGCTGCTGACTGACACAGTAAGTATAAGGTACAGGAGATACCAAGAGTCTTACAGAGATAAACGTTAACTGCTCATAGCTCATAGTTCTTTCTGAGCAATGGAGGCTGGCGGTATTTACTAATATATATTTCGATGATTTCCTATCTGAATGACTACCTTATAGATTCTATACCCGAAATTAACGTTTGATTTAATCTCATCACTAAGAATACATTGCACATGTCAAAGATATTTTTTCTGGTGTAGGTAAATCGATTTATTGCGTGCTATTGAAGGTCTAAGTAAATTTCTAAGATATATTTTTGATTCAAAGAAGGTCAAATAACAGCAAGATGTTGATAAAAATCATCAAAAATTATTTTCAAGCACATGTTTAATGTCACATCTTTTTAAATTCATTTTTGATTTAAGAAGACTTCTATATTCTCAACTGTTTCATTACTAAAAATGTTCATTAATTCATTAAAGTAAATATAAGTGGAAGAAAATGTAACACAGTCATGTGAAACATCCTGGACATTTTACCGGATGAAGCGGACCACCATAACCTAGCCACTACTTACCACAATACTGTCATGTACCGGACATTCTAATTAAATTGCAATCATCGGGATAGGTACACGTCCCTTCTTTCACCTGAAGGGGTAAACCCTTCTGTCACCTGAAGGAGTAAACCCGTCTGCCGCCTAAAGGGGTAAGCCCTTCTTTCACCTGAAGGGGTAAACCCATCTGTCACTTGAAGGATTAAACCCTTCTTTCACCTGAAGGGGTAAACTCTCTTTTCTCACGTGAAGGGGTAAACTCTCTTTTCTCACGTGAAGGGGTAAACTCTCTTTTCTCACGTGAAGGGGTAAACTCTCTTCTCTCACCTGAAGGGGTAAGCTCTTCTTTCACGTGATGGGGTGAGGTTGCCACTCGATTCTATGGAGGATATCGTACCTTGTCACGAACTGACAGTCCATTTGTTTGTGCAACAAATTGACTGTTTGTCAACTTAAACTGCCTATTTGGTCTCATCTATTAACTCCCAGTTTCTCTATAAATCATTCACGTACGATACGGAAGAAAGCAATTTATTTAACACTAAGGTAGAATTTGGTAGAACAGACCACAGAATTACCAACATAAATGTGTCATTTCGACGCTACTACACAATTGAAACCATGCTGACAATAAATTAGCGCCAATATTCCGCGGCAGAATATTTCTTGAAGAGTATATTCTTTTTAGATATATATTATATATAGATATACTGTATTTTCTCTGATAAAAAAATAGTATAAGTATATAGGAAAAATAATAAGTATATTCTATTTTCCATCTTTTTACAATAAATCATCAATTGTGTCACTTAAATTTACTCATTTGTATTTATTTAAAATAATTTATTTTGTCTCAATGTGTTTGATAATATAATACAAATAATATCCAGTTGGGTGTATTTATAATCATTATCAAGGTTAAACTTTAAATATATAGATACATTTATTTTAAACATCATAATACAATATATTTACTCTAATTGTATTTAGCAGGGATATAAAGTGAACACTATCTAAAGTCCTAATCAATTTCCATGCAATAAAACCCACCTTCAAACGAATGAATCATGAGTTTTTAATTGCTACTGACAGCACCGTGGCACATTTCAATATCTTAAATGAAATTTGAGAAGTAAATGGTCTGCTAAGAGATGATAATGGTGTAAAAATCGACGCGTTTCGAAGCGATACTATCTTTGAAAGTGTCCATTTTTTTCTGATGCCAATTGGCGCTAGACTGTGGTGCACGCGAGCTGCTCCAAACAACTTTTATCAGATGTTCTAATAATACCACTAAAATATCAAAGTCGCATTTTACCTTCAAAAACTAGGCCTATATCTTAGAATATTCATATATATTAGAACCATCATTTTTTCTCGCGCATTCTTTGCTAAATATTTTTTAGGATCAACTATGCATAAATTCTCATAATGTATCTGATTGTTGGTAAAGATTTAAATTGGCTGCCCCGGCAATATATTATGAATTATCATGAATATCTTAATTTAGCTGCAGAATCATTTGTTCATACACATATATATTCATTAATATATTTAGCTCTCGTACGTTGAGGTATGAGTAATTGCCATTGATGTCAGTGCCTACTATTAATTTTGTTAAGATAGGATATCGCACCATCTACACTTACTTGCAAGGACTATCTTTAGAAATTTCGTAAGTTCTTACCTCCTATTGCTGCAAGGTAGAAATATAATACCAATTGAATTTGCAATATCTTACAATTGAGAACTAAAATACGGTAATTATTCAAAGTACAGATTGGTTCGCCACGTTCCATGATTTACAGTTTTCTGTTCCGTGTACAGTCCCCTTCAAAACCAGCTCTTATATGAAATTACATCCTTTTAATTTAACCCAACTAAATATCATCTAAAAAGTAAACAATATAACGAACTAAATTTTGACCTAGACTAGAATTTTAATGGTATTTATTGGGGTCTGGAATTTTTGTCGTATGTTGTAAACAACTTAGCATGAGATGTTGAAGCTCTTTCATCTCGGTGAACGCCACCACCTGGGGCAAGTTAACACCTCACTCTGTGATTATAACACCTACCGCTTCACCATCTCAACCCCCTCTCACCCGGCCACTGCCTCAAAAGCAGCGGCGGTGACCAGTTCTCGGACAAATTTGCGATAGATCTCTCGAACTTAATTATCATACAATGCCCACTAATTTATAATATATCCTGGGCTTGTTAATGCTAGAATTCATTGGGAGATAGAAATAGCTTGGCATGATGGCAGCAAGTGCGCAGCTTTTCTGCACCTCGTTCTTGTCAAATCTTAACGAGGATCTCCATTTTTTTGGTGTTCATGGAGTGACCGAGCGGCCGATGTGAAACACCGCCCCAACACAGGGCTTATTACAGTCTGATTTAGGTGCCGACTGCATTGCACGAACACGACATTCATTCTTCTGCACACTATAAATTGCTACAATTTGTTATATTTCGGCTTTTGCTATATAAGCGCTCAGTTCACCATTTAGTATCAGATTAAAAGTGAGACTCACCGAGCTCTGGTATTTGCTCGTCAACGCTTGTATCTTTTACAGTTATATATCGCAAATGCTGTCACAGAGCTTTCGATATGCATTCTTTATTACTTAACAATATTTATTTATTATACAATAGGTATAAATTCGGATAAGATAAAAAGATTTTTTAAATTTTATTTTCATTCATTGGTCCTATTCATTAATTTTCATGACCCCGACTTCAGAAGTAGATTCGATTGGTGTACACAACAAAATGGCCGTAGACGTATTGGCTGCACTCTGTCACTGGGAAGCATTAAGTCTATGTCGCGGTGAAATACCGGCACGCCATTTCTACGAACCTAACACTGTCCCCTTATTTCCCCTAGACAGTTTACTCGCTTGAATCACTATAAAGAGTAGCTTTATTTTGGCCTCTCTGAACTAGAAGGGACTTTCCTGTCAGTATACAAGGTGTACGTTATACCTTGTCTAGTCTAACAAAAAATAAACCACAACCTCTAACACCTTGCCAAATATTCATGTACCTACCTATGGTGGCTACACGTTGCTGCACAGCTACCTAAACTCTTTATTAATTTATAGTGATATAATAAAGTTGGTAAATTATGCTAACTATAAAATTATAGAACATTTTTTATCGGTCTATTTTCAACATAGCCCTCAAATCCACATGAAAAAAGTTCTACCCCACCTTCCCTATAATGAGTAGCCATACAAGTGCACCATTGTTTCATTCAGTACCTACATCTGAGGAGTATTGTACAGAATATATGATCCGCAGAGTGAATGAGGTATCAAAGTTTTAGGTGGATTTACCGCGGTGTGTATCTCACTTCAAATCAGATACATTCTTGCATTCAGGCACACACACTTCTTACCGGGGAGTATGTTGAGCTGATGAAGGTGTAAGATACCCACTAAAGATGGCTCTGATAACTCTCTAAATATCTCTCTACAGTCATTCCTAGGAAAACTCAACAGAAAGTATCTTACATAAAATATACTCACCACGTGAAATTCTAATGATGAGCTTACAAGAAATTGCTCTGAATAGTTCTTCAATATTCTTTTCATATTATAATTATATTATATGAAAAATACTGCACAGAGTTTTGCTGAATCGTAATGAGCTTCTAGGAAGCAACCCATTTGAATATAAGAAATCTATAGTTTGCTAAATGTAAATTATGTTCTGCGAGAATGGCTCTAGCATAGATGATCATCTTATAAATGATACACTTACTTTCAAATGAAGCACTCTCTAATACACTCCAGGTATTTTTGAGTGCTATGATACCCATATCTCGATAGAATCGTAAAATAGATTAGTAAATGGCTTATGAATTTATAGGTAGGTGTGACAAAGATAGATGAAGTGGTATAGAAGTCGGTAGATCAAAAGGATGGGTGACCGCAGTGCTCTGGGTCTTAAAATCCTAAGTCATTAGGAATAAAGACGCCTAATAATGTCCAAAGAGAACAATAAATATAGCAATTTACAGCTCTCTGTGACTGCTTCTCCAATTCGTTGAAAGATGATTGAAAAACATATTCCTTTGTCGGCTCGTTTGTCGTTCTCTCTTAGGAATGGAGCATAGACGAGATTTATTAGACCTGACAGTCTTCCCGCCTAATTTGAACATCCTATGAAGTTATTAAAGCGTAAAAGAGAGTTTCTAACCGATACCTATAGTTAGTTTCAAAACTGAGTGTAAAGGTTTCACAGGTTTCATTCGGAGATTAATGTAGATTCACTGCTGTGTATTATAATAAATGACTAGTATTTTATGAATCGGCCCCTCGCTGTGAAAATGAAGATAGGTTGTTCATTCTTCTCCTTCATATATAGATGGAGACTAATTCACTCTGTCAACCTGGAAATCCTGTTCTATTTTAATAAGTGTTCCTAATTCTATCGTAATTAACTGTGAGTTTGTGTCTTTTATGACCGTACAGGAGCACATGTCTAATGAGGAACAACTGTTGTAATAAGTGTTCTAACGATAGGAGCAACAAGCGTAGCAGATAACCGTGACGCTACCTGCCACATCTAACCATTGTTACAGAATGCCCGGGCTGTCTTTTCTCCGCTACGCTTGTTAAGGCAATGACTGGTTCATTCCTGGCCTCTCTCTGCTCGATCAGAGCTTCTCCCGCTAACGTGCCATCACAATAAATCTTTAACTACAACATCGTATTTCTTCATCGAGGAGGAGTCACAGACAGTGCTTTCTACATCTGAGCCACAACCTAAATAATTCTTTATCTCGAAAATTAGTAGCGGGGTAATTTATTATGTCTCGATGACATAGATCATGTCATTTTTTGTTTAAATGAATCGTGTAAGATGCACGATCTTGCCATTATACTTCTCTTTCGTTTAAGAATATGTGGTGTGCGCGGACTTCTCGGCATCTGTTTCTTCAGGTGATCACAGTCGTTGAGAATATGTTAGGCGGGTTGTCTGTCAGATGGCGCTATCTAGTTAGCAGAATGAGGTATCTCCTATGATGGCTAGGTTTGCAGGTACGCTAGTTTGCTCCTCTATTATTACCGCTATCAGCCGATTTACACTAGCAGTCAGTCTCTTATAAGAGGAGTGCCGCTACTAACAAGCTACAGAGCACCAGTACTCCTTACCTACATCTTTTACACTGCTTCACCCTATCTGATGCAGCTCTTATTAACAGCTCTTTGATTAGAATTGATGCCACACCATTTACACTCTATCGTATCCATGAAAATGAGAGCGTTTTGCAAGTATTACACCAAAAAAAGATTATTTACTTCACTCTGATCTTGATAATATCATTGAGTACATGAGGCAAGAGTTTATATCTGCATAATAATTGAGAGGATGAATATAAAGCTCTTTTCTACATAGTAATTTATGTTTGGTGCGGTTGGAATTTTAACAACTCTAGGCATTCTTTTGGGCATGCGGCAACTGTGGCCCATCTCTTCTGGTTGAGTAGTTTTATCATTGGATAGCTATTGAAAGCTCGTATGTTTGTCATGGTCCAATGGACTTCTGTGACCGTATAGGTAACATCAGCAATAATCTTTAAAAAAAACTCTTGATGAACACGCGTGTAGCTCCGTAAGACGCTTGGTACAGAATGAAAAGCTGATGAGGCTTGAAATTAGCTATTGTTGTGACTGGATTAGAGTAAGTGTGTGGTGTCACTGTCTTGTGGTTGGTGTGCATTGTTTCTCTCCACCATAACTGTCAAAACAATGTCCCTTTGCTCTAACGAATGTCTATTCAACACACTGCCTAACATACAACAAGCGCTAGTTCATACTTTATGATATTCTCTGTAATTGGTGTACTGTACTTATGCATCATTAATTCTAATGGTGTAACTAACTTCAAAACATTGAAAGTTTTTACCATTGTAAATACTATAATTCATGACGCAAGAGAAGAGATCGTATTTTTCTACATTTTTTCTTGTGTTTTTTATTACGTAAACATTATGGGCAATTTACCTTGATGCCAAGAGAAGTCAATGTGTATCTTGTTGAGGTGCAAAAAGCTATAGCAACTCTTTATAGTACCAAGAAGAATATTTCTTTTATCATTACGTGCATGTATTATACAGTTTGATGATACACGATAAAAAATAACAATGGAAACTATTTCCTATATAAATATTTTAATCATTTATATATCAATATGCTTTTAAGATGAATTTTCCCACAAAGAAATCGCTACTTGAACTGTTTTTATTAAATGATATCTTTGATATTAATTTATGTTAGCTGTATTCAAGCAACCTTTTCCTATTTATTGACTTGGTATATTGATTGATAGATTATGGAGGTCATTCGTTACTTTAAATTAGGACTTTACCAGTACAGATGCTATGGATATATTCAGTGAAAATTTAGTCTCTTTTGCAAGCTCCTTATGATAGGTTTTGCGCTTTCACGCGCTCATTTGCCGTCCTCAGATCTGCCGAAAGTTGGCAGAGTAAGTCGGCGCCATGAAATACAGTCCAGTGTACGAGTGTGAGACACTGTACAGTCAACTATATAAGAACAATCTCACGAGGCACATACAGGTGCTTCATTTGAAGTCCTCGATATGAAATGTGTTTAGCTTTAAAAGTCGGAGTCACAAAATGTGCACAATCTTATGATTGGAAAAAAATATTTGCATTTAGACAAATCTGACCGTACAAAATAAGATATGGAGAGAGATAGATCAACCTGTGTCACAGTATACATTATACAAATAGCCTCTGAAAACAGTGAAAATTCAGAATATTTTTTAATCCTCTAAAAGCCAAGGTATACAGTTTATGTTATTGCAACCTCTTATAATTACTTCATCGAATTTTTTGGTATTAAATATAAACTTTTAAATATTTTGGCTTAGGTATTCTTTTAGCTATAATCTAAGGTCTAACTATATATTCACTAACTTAATTTCCATTTAACATATAATTCCTTTATTAATATTTTTATACTACATCTGACTTCACAATAAATAGTTATATGATTTGAAGGAGAACTGTTAAGTAATTTTAAATAGTCAAATAAGATATATTCTCATTCGTGATTATCCTGCACATTTGTATCATATTTGCCATATCCCCTTCTCGATGTCCTTTCCTTTTGATGTTGGTTTGTGAATGGCTGCTGAGAGTATAGTAGTGAGTGCGTGCGTTTGTACGTCACACGATGTTGTTGACAGAGGGCGCCACTCCACAACTCTGTCAGCTGTGTCTCCCATTTATTTATATGAATAAAAAGACTTAGAGTAGAGAAATAGGCATGTAGTGACTAGTGCTCTCATTGGGGATTCCTTTATTGGTAAGATTAGAAAAATATGATTATTATTTTCCTTTGATGACTATTAATAATTTTGATAAGAGTATTTAACTAATGAATAGTGCCTAGCCTAGACTAGTAGACCCTATGTTACCGTGATACCTACCTTAGCTACCTACTATACCAGTATACCTCAACTTGCTTAGTTATCCAGTTTGCTAAAACTAGTAAAGTGTTATCTTTTTCATTTCACAATAAAAATTGATGTAAATATAGGGATTAATTCATAAGTGATCAAAGCTAAATTAATATAAATTATTAAAATATATTAATAATATTATATATATATTTCAAGGCATTCAAGCCAATCTCCTTGAATCCTTCAGAATTATCATGCCATTTTCTAGCTATTTAATGCAAAATAGTTTCCTGATTTTATTTTTATTTAATATGAATATAGAAAATTCCTAATAGCTATATATAGAAAATTCGCAAAGTCGGTTGATTTTTAACTATTTATTCCTATGTTACCATTAATTTTTGGTGGAAAAGTGGGTTAAATGTTGGTGGATCAGCCAAATCACTGGAAGTTTATGGTGGATTTTTTCAGCTTTTTCAAAAAGTCAGTGGAATTTTGTGCACCAAATACAAACTGGCAGTGTTCTCAAAGAAATTATCTAATTTGGCTTCTGTTCTCAGTAAAATACATGTTAATAGAGGAGGAAATTAAGGATTGTTCGCAATGAAAATGTTAAAAATGTTCCATATTTTGCAGACTGGATATAGACCATTTAAAAATGGCTATATTGCTGCTGTATACCTGTAACCTACCTGAACAGAAACTGCTAATTTTTTGGTTAGTATTTGTCTCCTGTTTTTAGCAACATATATGCCAGACTGCAGGAACTGGTTAAGTGTTCTCAAAGAAATCTTCTATTTTGGCTTCTGTTCTCAGTAAAATAAAATATATGTAAATATAGGAGGAAATTAAGGATTGTTCACACAGAAAATGTTAAAAATGTCCCATGTTCTGCAGACTGGCATATATGAATAATTGAATACTGGAGAAAATTAAGAAATGACACCTAACTCAAAAAGTGTTATAATTTTCCTCTATTCTGCAGACTGGGTTGTTTATTAAATATTAATTTTTTATTATTGTATTGTTTTAAAATATTCCAATTAAAAATCTATAGGTTATAATAGGTACTGTTATGGTGTTACCTTTTATTTTAATTTGTATATCATCATGATTGATATATTTGTCATTATCTGATCAGGATTCAGGATCTGCAAGGATTTGTTTTAGCTTTTTTATCATTGCCTAAAATGTCTTAGGCCTTATTTGTATTTAGCTAATAATATATTTTAATTTAAGTTGGTGCTACATATATCTGTTATTGATGATTATTATCTGTTCAAATATTTTCAAACTCCATTTTGTATATTAATTTGAATCTATTGATGGGTATGCAGATTGTTATTTCTTGTCCTTCATCTATCAATGATTAATCATATTAATATTCATCAAGCTTATGTCTAGAAGTAAATATTATGATCATATACATTGTTCAATCCTCTATGGTTCTTCCAAATAACAAATTTGTAATATCAGTAATAGCTATATGATCATTATGATGTAGCTATTTACTGTGGTTTTTCTTGTCATAAATTAAAGGTTACTGTACAGTGGTTAGCTACATATGGAAAAAATGATTTAAAAATTGCTAATTTGGTTCATATAAAAATGAATATTAAAATAAAATCAATAGCTATAAGATTGTTCTTGAAATTAGCTATTTCATATTTAATATCCTTCCTATTTGAACGAATTAGAAATATCAGCTAATAGGCATTAGGCAATAGCTAGTTATCTTCTGTATTTTTCTTTTAATTTTTGTATACATAATTAGTTTATTAAACTCATCTCAATCCCTAAAATGACCTACCCAACTGACCAAATATAATTTTTGGTAAAGGGTTAAACTACAAAAAAATCTTGGGTTTCAGGTGATAGTTGAATGCAACTCTGTTTTCTGAGATGTATATTAATTAATTTAAAGATTGTTTTTATTTTTTATTCATTTCTAATTTTTTTGAATATTTTTGTTTCAATTAGCTAGCTGCATTCATTTTCTTATTATTAATACAAGTATTTTTCTTCTTTCCAGGTGTTCCATCAGTCAACTAAACTGGGATAAACATCAGCAAATTAAATTAACTTTTGAATTCTCCTTCTATACAAAATTATTCATTAGATATATTCTGAGAATGTTAAAAAATTTTAAATTGGACTTTAAAAAAATGAAAGTTTCAATTTACATGATCTGGAGTCCTTGAATTCCTTTTCATAAACTCTTCATCCATAGTTTTCACTTGAATATTATTCAAAAATAGTGTGGTGCATTTGAATCAACCATTGCTCCAGTAGAGACCTCCATATGTGCAGGTAAGAATACATTATGTATAAATTCATGGTGCCATTTGATTTCATTAAACTTATAATTAATATCATAGACATTCTTGATTAGCCATTTTTTATTATATATTTTTTATTTCAATCTAATTCTATCTCTATCCAAATAAGTTAGCTATTTCATTCATAGTTAGATGCATTGTTTACTTAAGGTGTGGGTTTTAGTAAAGGAGGGCTGGGGAGGGGGAATTTTGTAGGTAGCCAATAGGAGGATCAATTAATAAAGGTATTGTCATGGTTGATTGGAGCTTCTTTACCTGCTCTAATTTTCCACACCCAAGAATTTTATTTTATTAATATTTTTCTAAATAGCTATACCTAGCCTCTAGGTAACTGTGAATTTGATTCAATTTTACTATTGTGAAAATGATCGATATATCCCAGTTCTATGTAAACCTAGTATTTAGAAAATAGTAATAGAGCCTTCTGATTTTCCCATCAAAAATATCTTAAGCTCATCCCTGCCATTGTTGAACTGTCATACTTGTCTTCTTTACACAAATTAAATTTCCCCTTATGATGTACATATCTATTATTAAAAACATGAACAGTTTGTAAGTAATCTTGTTTGCGTTCATTGTCATATTAAGTTTGACGATTTGGAAAATAATTTCTTTGACATTTTGAAAAAAAAATCTGGTTGTGAACTTATTGTGTTAAAAATTCTATTCATTTTTAAATTGGTTCTTGTCATAATAATTATGAAATAATTTTGAAGATTTTGTTTGTGATCATGTTGTAGAATGGAAAAGGAGGGGCATATCAATCATCGGTACGACTTCGATCAATAAAAAGCGAAGCGTAGTTTCCTACGGCTTTTGTTGGAAACTCGAAGAATAGGATTCAAGTCGTTCGTTGCGCATGCGCTGTATTTTCCTCAGTTAGTTTATGGCTAGCTCTGGTTGACGCTATACACTTTCTCAGACTAAATAGTAATTTAAATTTTATATGAATATAACCGTTCTTATTTTAAGATGGGAAAAAGAGAAAATATTTTGTTCGGTTATTGCCAATGGGAACCAGGAATGTACATTATTGGTGAGAACAATAATTTATTAGATTTCAGCTATTGGTCATATCTATCAATATCTTCAAATTTAATTGAAAGCAAATCCCTACACCTATTCTGTTAAGTTGTTTAATAGCTGGCATCTTTATTGATGGTTATTTTCAAACATAAATCTTTGTGTATTGTAGTTCTGTGTCTAATAATGAAATAATTATAGTTGTATGAAAAATTAACTTTCTGGAATCATTGGTAACCATCCATTATTGTCTATTGATGTCAGTTATTTAAACCATTAGCTAATTTGTTTACTTAATTTTCTTTATTTTCCAAACTGACTCTGATATAATTGCAACAAATATTTCATTAGCTAGTTTAGTTGATGGTAGTTAACGCTGAACTTGCCATTCAATACAAATTTTTTTTCAATCCACTGTATAGTTAAGCTAGCCTATATATATATATACAGGTTTGATTATCTATAAAGTTGATCTACTAAATTTCATACTAAAATAGCAATCACAGATATAAAGATAATTTACCTAATTCCAATTCAAAATAGCCATTGCATATACAGCTACTCAGGCTAAACGAGTAATTGGCATTGTTTCTATTTTCCGTTTTGCAATGCAGAACTTCCACTCTGAATTGATTATAACCAAACTAAATTATAGTAGATTTTTATACCAACTTATATCATTGAATAGTTGCATGATTTATGAACAAGTTAGAGAAATATCAATTTGATATTTCAAATCATTGTAATTAGGGTTATTTAATTTATTTGATATTTGAATATCTGGTTCGAGTAGCTAGGACTTTAATATTGTCTGTTATTTTACTGTTATAACTATTGAAAATCTTCAAAATATGGTTATGTGCTCTCAAAATTCAATTTGAATCAATACATTTTTCATTTTGCTGTTTTAGAAAAAAGAGATTTTTATAACTTTTCTAAATCTGCATCTGTGAGGATTTTGTTAACCGAAATTATTCCTCACCAACAGAAGCACGGAAGTTGTTCAGTCGTGATGGTGTTTTGGGTCCGTTTGAATATATGGGCCCAAGAGGTGGCAACATGAGCTATATTTCTTCTCCGCTATTATCCGAGCCAACTTCCATCTCCACTGCTTCTACCAAAGACTCTACAGAAAATTATGTCATCTCCAACAGCAAAACATCCCCTGCAGTCAGTTCTGCAGGATGTTTTGCTCCAGAAACTACTTCAAAAAGTTCCAATCAGCCTTCAAATGATTTAATTTTAGATTCCCTGAATCTGAACAACCAGCAGGAGTCTCTTCAATTCGCCCCGACATCTCTAGTCAGTGTAGGTTATGTCAGTGAGGCCACTGAGCTTGGGGCTCCTTCAGGATGCTGGCAATCGGCAAATTTATCTAAAATGGGAGGAGATGCAGCAGTGTCGTGTGTGGAAGAGAGGCCTCCAGTACTGGGGAAAGAAACTGTGGATGGCAGTGAAGCTATCAACTCAGATTTGAATCAAGGTGAGTAACATTGTAATATACAATATAATAATAACATTATTATTATTAACCTATCCATTTCCAATAAAATTTATGATATAGCTAAATCAAACATTTGATTTTAAGTTTTCTAGTTAGTATTTTTCTCCAATAAGAGAAGGGTAAGTTATGATATGTCGGTTGGTTTCACATCTTCGGTTGTATAAGAAAATCATCATAATAATTATTAGATTTAAATTATTGTATCATTTATCTTACATGCCCGGATATGTGAAAGCGACCAACAATTTGTAACTTACCCAATTGTCTAATTTTATTCAATAACTCATCAAGCAGTTACTTCATCACTGTTCTCCTAGCTTCATATCAATACTATTTCTTTACATTTTATGGTAATTTGACATGTTCTTTCTCATTTCAGGTGATGGTTGGGGTGAATGTCCTGCCCTGGTGAATGAAGACAGTCCCGATGATTGCCTTGGTTTGGACGGAGGAAGCAGTGAGGATAGCAGCAGTACCACCGCCAGCAATCCCACTGAATGGGCCCGCTCTCTGGAGCATCTCCTGTCCGATCCCAATGGAGTGAACAGTTATATGAAATTCCTAGAAGAGGAGACGGGTTGCTCTTACCCCCTAACATTTTACTTTGCTTGTGAAGGTCTGGGCAAACAGTCACCTGGGGGCCTGAGTCAGCTGTTGCCGTTGATATGGAAGAAATATATCAGGAGTTACAGTGTGCCAGTTTCACCAGAGACTCATGCAGTTCTTGCTGAAAAGATTCATGGAAACCAGTTGACGGCAGACATGTTCAAGGACGGACAAAAGGAAGTGTACTCAAACATGAGCATGACGACTTATCCTGCCTTCCTAGAATCACCTCAGTTTATTGAAAAAGTACAAGAATATCAACAAAGAACTCGATTCTCTAGTGATGATAATGTATTTTTGAGTTATCCTATACAAAAAGATGATTTAACTGTAGATAATAGTCTATTTAATAATAATAAGAGATTAGATACTTTATATGAGCAAGATGGGTGTGGGACAATCGTTAGTAATCCTAATAGCAATTTAACCAATTTGTGTCGTGGTGTGGAGGGGCTGATGATCCAAGGCAACTCTTCAGAGAAGAATGTTGACAAACAAGAGGCTTCTACTGGGGCTGCTGCTGTACGTCTAACTAGGGGATCTCTTGCTAGAACTGCTCTGCAGAGAGCCATAGAGATGCCCATGCCTGGTCCAAAGTGAGTGGTACACCTTTATTAACATTTAATTCTCCCTTTTTTTAGATTGGCACAAATTTGTGTTGTGTTTAGTTTAGTTCCTTTAGAAATTTCGATGTAACTACAAAAAATAAACTTTTCTATTTGCTTCTCAATAGTTTTTAGATGATTAATTATTATATCTGTTAGCTACTATTAGATAAATATTGTTCATTTTACTGTTTTAATAAGGCAGCTGAGACTAGCTATAATCTCAAATAAGTACCTATGACTTTTTTTATAACCTCTGCTTATTTTCCTATGCATGAATGCAATATCATTATACATATTATCCCTCTTTATTTTACCCCAGACTTAGTTATTTTGAATGCATTTCTGATTTTCTGTGTTTACCCTGCACATTACCACCGCCTTTTCTTTTGCACTGTTCAGTGTTCGCATTGGTCCCCTGAACCCTTACCACCTGAATTACCGTAGAGGACACTACAGCAGTAGACAGGATTCGGAGGGGCGTAGCATGAGTTCCGGCAAACATACGGAAGATACAAAGAGCTTCACCACCGATGGTTCTTAGTGAGTCATTAGGCACTGCTTTCGTAATTCATATTGCTTTGTTTTATGTATCTCTCAAGGATTTATTTTGATATTATTTGAAGAGAACAACCACCAGTTGTCTCTTTCTCACCTTCAGTCTTCCTTTTCTCTGTGAATGGCAACACTATCTTCTCTTTCTAAATTTCTGTTTTCCCTTTCAGTGAGAGTGGCAAAACTATTTCCTCTTTCTGTTTTCCCTCTCTGTGAAAATGGCAACACTATTTCCTCTCTCTAACTTTCCGTTTTCCCTTTCAGTGAGAATGGCAACACTGCTCCCTCTTTTCTCCGAGATAACAGTTCCAATAATCAGCGCAGACACAAAGTGCTGATGAAGGAACACATCAGGAGAAATGAAGAGATCAGAAACAGGGATGCTAATGGTGAGGAACTTCTGCACTTTAACTGATTAAAGGTGTTACTGATTAATTATTCTAACTTTTAAACTGCCATGACTACCCTAAAAATTGATGTGTGAACACCAAGCGGTGAATGTGAAACAGCTTTAATATTAATAACTTTTAAACTTGGATATGTGATTTATTGGCCACTGTCTTATTGGCATTTTGATAATGAAGAAAGATAAGTGTTATAGCTAGTCTAAAGGGCCGTACACACGTAGGGTTTTTTAAGTCTTTCCACCAGACTTTTGTTAAGCTCCTCCTACTTTTTCAACGAGAATATGAGAAAAAATGATATAATAGCCATTTATTTATATCAGTTAGTAGGTATCGTGGATACTAACTGAAATAAATAAATATTATATCAGTTTTTCTTATATTCTCGTGGAAAAAGTAGGAGGAGGTTAGCAAAAAGTCTGGTGGAAAGACTTAAAAAACCCTGCTTGCGTACGGCCCTTTATAGAAGTAATAAATAGCTAATGGATTTCTTTACAGGCTCAGCGCCAATGCAAGAGTTTGTGATTCCTCGTACTCAGCGCCAGTTGCCCATCAACAGCAGCATTCCAAAAAATCCCAAAGAGTTTGCCAGTCTTTTGACTATGAAGTTAGAGGCTCTGAAGAACCAGGCAGAAGCAAAAGAAAACAGGCAGAAAAGCTTTAAAGATATCAAGGATGTGAGTTGGTGAATTAATTCAGATAGTGTCATAACAGTGCTTTGTTTTTTTGATGTGCTTATAGATATAAGTTTGATTATTTTTCTTTTTTATATTAGCTACTTTTCTCAATAGAATTATCATTTTCATCATTTAGCTATGTGTAATCAATGATAACTGGCTGTTGAACTAATAAAGGTGAGCTCCTTGGCTGGCTAACTGTTTTTGTTCTATTTTTGATATTAGCCTTGTAAAGTAAACCACTATCTTCATTTCTTTTTCCAAATTTCAATTTTGACATTAAAATCACTGCATCTTTCTTATTCATTAGCTTGGAATTTTCCTTAGCATACGTATTTCATACTCATGTATTTTATTTTAATCTATTATATGATAGATTAATACCCGATTATTTTTACACAAATAATATTTTGTAGCTATGACCGGATTTAATAACATAGGGATATTTTTAGATTCTTAATGAAATTTAACCATCTTTTTTTCCTTGACAGGCCGGAGGTTCCTTGGAAGAACGTTTGCGCAAACACGCCTCATCTTCTCTGCCTCCAGATGTCCTCACTAACAAGATCCAAAAGTTAACGGCAGACATGGAGGAAGACGCCACCTCCATTTTGGACAATCACGTGTCCCGAGTGTGGCCCAAAGATGACTTTTCTCCCCTCCACCCTCCTAGTACCCCTCCTCACCCCAACCCTCCATACCATTTAGCGCCTCCCAAACCCTCCTCAAACACATCTCCTCTCCACTCCAAAGGCAAGATACCCTCCAGTAAGAGTGGAGGAAACCTTAGTGCTAATCTCTCAATGCCTCCTGGAGGTGATCACCAGCGTTATTATCTTCCTCCTTCTGGCTATTGGAACAGACAAAATGCCAGGGTGAGAAATCCTTATAGATTTAATTAAATAATAGCTAGTTATATACTATTTATTTCGTAATGAATGTGGTTTATGTAATGTAAATTATCTCTAATTACCATTTTTCGTTTTTGCATTAGTTTGATAATAATAATGTTCCAGGGTCAGCATGACGTTTACTCGACATTCTCCTCCGACTCTGGTAATGTTGCTGACTATTGTGACAACAGTTCCCGTGCGTACTGGAATGGCAGACCTGTCAGGCATGGCATGCCCAAGACGCGGTCAGTTCCAGAGCACATGAGTCACAGCATAGGGACGAGTCACAGCATAGGGATGTACCAAGGCAATTTCAGTGGGGCACACAACACTGTGGTGGCAACTGCAGATCTCACTGACTCTGGAGTCTCTGTTATATCTGGCTCAAGACATTCTCTACTAACTACTACTACCAAACAGAGGTGAGTAATACTAATATCAAATATATTAGCTTTACTACAATAAGATGCACCACTTTCGCAAATTTGTGTTTTAAAAGTGCATTGTGGCGCCATCTGGATTTGAAAGCGGGAACTAGAGAAACAAAATGTGGTGTTGATCAAAAGATTGAAAGTTTCAGTTTTCAGGCAGTAGCTAGCTAGTTATAAGTATATATTTAGGCTATTTTTCATACGTATTATATAGTAGCTAACTTAAATGCTAATTTATAAATCCTTCCAATCGATTCTTTCATTTTCTTTTGCTAATAATATTGTTTTTCAGGGTTGAGAACTGGTTGGATGAGTCCACTGAGAATAGCAGCAAAGGCAGTAGTTGCAGGGGTGGCACTAGACCCTTACTTGCTACTCACGAGCTTCCCAGTGCAAAGTGAGTATCTGATACATTATTAGATTTGTAACCTTATAGAAAATAGCTTATGGCAATGATAATTTGCGTGGCAAAGATGAACAGTTAGCTACTTAAAGTGTCACTCTATCACCTAATTCTCTAAACCCCCAGAAACTGTGGTGCGTCTCAGTCTAGCGGTAAAAACAAATCCTTTGCTGTTATGGCAGTTGGTTCCCACTCGACAGACTATAGGTACGATGGCAGGAAGTTCAACAGGTGAGAAATATAAAGTATATTTTCTACGGTCATGCCTTCATAGAAATTTAGTGTGGTGTTTTTATGTTAGATTGTGTAGTTTCTTCATAGTTCACTTCATGAATGAAATGATTTTCTTTGTGCTTTTTTATGATGTTGTCTCTTTATTATTTTTCGTTTGTTTTAAAGTTGTTTTTTTTGCACCACAGATTGGGCAATCCCAATTTCCCCCACTCGCCTGAATTGCGAACCCCTCCTCCAATTGGTGGTGGAAGCCTTGGCGGGGCTGGTAACATCTCCCTTTCAAGGGGCTCCTCCAATCCCCCCTTTGGGGGTTACTACGGTACGAATGAAGGAGTGGGCTCTACTGGCTCCACCATCTCTAAGGGTTCCACCGGTGTCACTAAAAAACTAGACGGGTCTGAGAAGGTTGCTTCTAAACCCTCTTCTAACAATCCTTCTACCAAACGATCTGGAGGTTTGCTATTTGGATACTATGTGGTTTACCCTTTCTGAACACTAACAATTTCAGTACTTTCTTCTCACCACTAACACTATTAGTACTTTCTTGTTCTTTCTCAGCACTAACAGTTTTATTACTTTCTTGTTCTTTCTCAGCACTAACAGTCTTAGTACTTTCTTGTTCTTTCTCAGCACTAACAGTCTTAGTACTTTCTTCTTCTTTCTCAGCACTAACAGTCTTAGTACTTTCTTCTTCTTTCTCAGCACTAACAGTCTTAGTACTTTCTTGTTCTTTCTCAGCACTAACAGTCTTAGTACTTTCTTGTTCTTTCTCAGCACTAACAGTTTTAGTACTTTCTTGTTCTTTCTCAGCACTAACAGTTTTAGTACTTTCTTGTTCTTTCTCAGCACTAACAGTTTTAGTACTTTCTTGTTCTTTCTCAGCACTAACAGTCTTAATACTTTCTTGTTCTTTCTCAGCACTAACAGTCTTAGTACTTTCTTGTTCTTTCTCAGCACTAACAGTCTTAGTACTTTCTTGTTCTTTCTCCGCACTAACAGTCTTAGTACTTTCTTGTTCTTTCTCACCACTAACACTATTAGTACTTTCTTGTTATTTCTCATCACTAACAGTCTTAGTACTTTCTTGTTCTTTCTCAGCACTAACAGTCTTAGTACTTTCTTGTTCTTTCTCAGCACTAACAGTTTTATTACTTTCTTGTTCTTTCTCAGCACTAACAGTCTTAGTACTTTCTTGTTCTTTCTCAGCACTAACAGTCTTAGTACTTTCTTGTTCTTTCTCAGCACTAACAGTCTTAGTACTTTCTTGTTCTTTCTCAGCACTAACAGTCTTAGTACTTTCTTCTTCTTTCTCAGCACTAACAGTCTTAGTACTTTCTTCTTCTTTCTCAGCACTAACAGTACTTTCTTGTTCTTTCTCAGCACTAACAGTCTTAGTACTTTCTTGTTCTTTCTCAGCACTAACAGTCTTAGTACTTTCTTGTTCTTTCTCAGCACTAACAGTCTTAGTACTTTCTTGTTCTTTCTCAGCACTAACAGTCTTAGTACTTTCTTGTTCTTTCTCAGCACTAACAGTCTTAGTACTTTCTTCTTCTTTCTCAGCACTAACAGTCTTAGTACTTTCTTCTTCTTTCTCAGCACTAACAGTCTTAGTACTTTCTTCTTCTTTCTCAGCACTAACAGTACTTTCTTGTTCTTTCTCAGCACTAACAGTCTTAGTACTTTCTTGTTCTTTCTCAGCACTAACAGTCTTAGTACTTTCTTGTTCTTTCTCAGCACTAACAGTCTTAGTACTTTCTTGTTCTTTCTCAGCACTAACAGTTTTATTATTTTCCTTCTAATAAATTTATTTAAATTAATTCATTTTATAGTAGCTAAATGATATAAATGGTAGTTTCATTATGATAGAGCGTATCATCTAAATTTGTTCATAATTTCAGGGAGTGATACTCAGAGCAGCTGCTCCGGTGCGCGTTCAATAGACAGTCGGTGCACCACTGGAACAGGAAGCACCACGAGTACCACCGAGAGCACCACCGTGGTGTACAGTTTCAGTGATGACACCGTACCATTTGTTATTCGCATACCGGCTCGCATCATCACCCTGAAAAAATTCAAACTGCACCTCCCCAAGAAAGGAAACTACCGGTATGTTTAATAATTTTTAATAATTTTTGGCTTGATAGGTCTAATCATCATCATCATCATATATTATTATAATTCTGCTTGTTCCTTCCTTAGTTATAAACTAAACATCTTATTTATGTCTTATATTTTGTTCCTCTTATTTTCATTGTGTGCCTCAATTTGCTTATAGTTGGAGGAAGTGAAGGTGGGGGAAGTGAAAGTGGAGGAAGTTAATTTGAACAAGAGTAGATGGTGGAAGTGAGGGGGGGGGGGGGTAGGAGAACTGTGGAACTAAAATAGAACTTAGTTTAGAAAAATGTTGCAAGGTGATGGTAGTCTGTTCATCACTAAACGGGTTAAACAGACGTCCTATTGATAGCGCCTCATATAGTTGATGTAAATTGAGATACGTAATGTGACCAGGATATTTAAATACAAAGGAAATTATTTTCAGAAGCATGTTATTAAACACATTTGCTGGGTTTTATATGTTTTCAGTCCAAAACCATTATTTTTATTATCAGTTTTATCAGAACATTTCTGTTGATTCTCATCCCGTGGAATTTCCACGGGTCTTGCTAGTAATAATAATTTTGTTATGCGAAACTCCTTAAAATGTTAAAAAAACCTTTAACTCTCAAGTAATATTTTGTGCTATGGTCTTACCTAAATAATCCTAAATTGTATGTACCTATATTATTTCAATCCTTTCTTTATATAGCTTATTGTTATCTTTTCAGTTTCTTCTTCAAAAAGCACTGTGAAGAGTTCGGTGTGATACTGGAAGAGATGTGTGCTGAAGAAGACATCTTGCCGACCTTTGATGGCAAGATTTTTGCCACCATCAGGAAAGCTGACTGACCAAAGCTAAAGTACTCATCGCAAATCCTAAAACTCGGAAGGGAGCAATCAGCGTTGGCTCGAGTTGCGGTGAAGATACTGAGGAACATGCGCCATCTTACTAATGATAAGTCTGTCACAAAATCTCTCAAAAGGAAGAAATTCAGGAAGCTCAATAGGAAGTTGACATTGTTCACAAAGAAATACAAATTTTCAGTTGGTTCCAAGTTCAAAATTTTGAAGCTAATCATTAGAAGTGTGAGTGTACATCGTAAACAGTATGCACTTTTGTGTGAATAAAAGTCTCTGTTTGCGATCACTCTTCACAAAACTCTTAGTATTCCATTTCACCATTTTCAAACAATGGCAAATAGGTAATAGCTAACCACTTTAATTGTTCATTGGTTATCCACAGTTTTTAGTTATTTTAAGTCTCCGTGCCTTACTATTCTCAAAGATGTATTCTCATGCAATTCGCCATCTTATTATTAGGAGAGCTTTAGGAAAGGAGTGCATGTCTTTGAATTTACTCAGTAAAGGGCCGTGCACACGTAGGGATTTTTTTAAGTCTTTCCACCAGACTTTTTGCTAAGTCTGGTGCAAAGACTTAAAAAACCCTACGTGTGTACGGCTCTTTATGTTCATTGAAGACACTGGAAAGCTGAAAGTACAGTCGTTTCTTTATATTTACGGGTATCGAAAGTCATGTTAGAAGCTTTATTTCGTAGCTAGAATCCGTTTCAAATTGTTTTAAGAGTTAATTTATATTTCCATTATTAGTTAGCCTCTTGTTGAAAATTTGATTTTGTTTTGTTGGATAATTTCCAATTGAGATTTAGCGATGTATAAACATACATCATTTTTATTCCATGTGTAATCTTTATGCATATTTATTAGGTCAATGAATTGCAATCTGTAACATCGAAAATAAAAAAGTATTATGCAATATTTAATGTTGAAGTTATTTTTTCACAAGTCAATTAATATATAGCTTATTATTTCATCTATTTTCAATAACCTTGAGAGAAATATTAGTCAATTCGTGGTAGGAAAGGGCAGCTAATGTTTTAAAACACTTTTGATTAAAATGTTAATGAAAATTACATAAGGTTTCAAATCACAATTTAGTGAAGATTAAAAAATAGTGAAAATTGAAATAATTCGGACTTAGAAGGGGTAGTTAGATTATGAAAAAGTGACCTTAATTAGCTTGCGATTGACATTTGGACTTAGAATTAATAGTATAAAAATTACCTTCAATTTTGAGTTAAACAAAATTAATTTCCGTCAAAAATTGTTAAATGTGGTAAAATGAAATAAAGTTTGTAGCTATGCTATATGCATGATGTCCACTTAAATCTTCAATTAAATTCGCTAGAAATTTATTGTACAGATACATTGTAATTACTGAAATAAAGTCTTCATAGGTCTATTTTTTGTAGTTAATTTATTTATTGAATGTACATCTTTAACTTTAATGTACAAAAAGTAATTTCCTACAAACTTATTTAAGTAAACAATTGCAGAATATATATTGTTTCTTTTCCCCTATAATGAATGTTTTATCATTTTGTAAGATCATTTTTCCTTTTAGTAGCTGTAGACTGCCCTTAAATATTAAACTTAGATAGGCTAAATTTTGCGTATGTTTATTAATACGCCATACAAGTTTGATACGCATCATTTGAGCGTGTAGACACGTACACTGAATTTGTTTGATGTATCTCCTAAATCTTTCGAGTTTGATGAAATTGAAGTTAAATTATTTGAATGTATGGGTGGTTCAACCTCTATGAACAAACGTTAAGACATTTTCCCTTCTGACTGGTTCTTAGAGTCCTTTGTATTTGATATCAGCGATATATGAACTTTGGTTCGAAGCGGACAGTAACCCCTCTAGTAACTGAGTATTTTTATCAATATTTATTTAATGAGTTAAATTTATAGGGACAATGAACAGGATCGTGAATACATAGGTATATTTATGATTTATTGAAGTAAATATGTTGGTTTATCATATTTATATTCATAGAATTTAGTTCAGTTGTTGTTCGGATTGCCTTTTCTGTGGCTCCAGCTCATCATTCAATTCTGCAGTTTTGCTCTCCTCCATAGTAAATAAATAGTGAAGTATACCAAGTACAATATTGGTTCACGTTTTACACTCTATTCACTTATAATATTCATCTAATAATACTTAGGTATAATATTTGAGAGAACTCTATGCGACGCCATATGTTTACATCGTTTCTGAAGAATCGATCAAGTTAACCGTCAATGAATTCGAAACTGAGCATACTTCTTTATTTATTTACTATGCTCTCTTCCTCCACATGCTCACCAAAACGGTGATCTGCCTCTCCTTAACTAAAAACACCCCCTTGGCTATGGCTTCATCTTCTCTCTCCATCATCGGTCTCTGCCCCTTGCAATCGCTCCGCCTTCAAAGCCTCTATGAATGAGAATCAAAATATCATAAATTAGATGACGGTAACTCGTAGATGACATACATACCTTCGCCGCCGATTATAAATGACCTTCACCTTTAATCAGATTACTCTTAAAATCTGATAAACGAGTTCCTGGATAATGACCAATCATGATATAATAACTTGTAACAGGTATGCTCGCGCGCAGTTTCTCCCCAAACCCCCACAACCGTGCGGGAGTATTTTGTGACGTCATAGAAGTGAGGCTTTACCATGCTATTTTGTTTATATTTAATGATAGATAAATAGAGCTAACTACATACCATTTTCATGACATTCACGTAGAGAATTTTACGAGAATTACGAATATGTCATCTTATTTTGTCTAAAATACTTATTTACCTACTTACAATTGATTATTTATATTTCGTATATTTACATGTATTTGGTATGGCAATATAGGGTCAAGCAGGTAAATTGAGGCACACTTACTAACTTCGGCCTCTAACAACAGAATATCATAGCTTCAAAACACTCGTTTAAAACCTAAGTTATAGCATGCACTGTACTTCTTTAGATAGTTATGCAACATTTATTGTATTTCGATTCAGAATGTTTTAGAGACGCTCTGTAGAGGGCCGCAATTTACCTGCGTGACCCTAGCATGGTATGATAACCATGCTATTTCAAGGAAAAGGACCACTAAAATTATATTTATGTGATCTACCTATAAAAATTTATGACATGTAAAATATATTAATTCATGGTGTTATCAATTCTATTAGAATGAACTTAAATTCATGTCTTATATTTTCTTGAGCCACCCCTGATAAGTTTTCTTCAAGGAAGTTTTCTATTATGGTATTGCGTTCTTTGTTTGTTGGTTAGTTTGTCACGCACATTGATTTTGTCAAGTTGAAATACATTTGAGAGCTGTTATTTCTTCGTTTTTTTTTATCCCCATATGTTCATAATTGTACCAAATTATGTCTAATAACTTAAAAAATTCCCTGAGACTATTTATTATAGAAAACACTAATTTTGAACCAAAGGAAAAATAATTTATTTAATTAATGTTCATTTATTAATATTCATGTTTATTAAATCTTATTTACCATTTTTCTGATAACTTGATATTACCCAAATAAATAAAAAGAAACTATGATAATTGATACTATCAAAATGAATTTGCTATACGAGTGACAAAAATTTAATACACAATGCCATCCTCTATGACGTCACGAAGGGGGCTGCGCAGAAGAAACTCAATTTCGTCTCTTTTGCGAGCGTACCTTATAGAGTAGTTATATCATGATGACCAATCGTCCCACCATATTTCTTGCAATTTGGTTGAATACTTTTTGAGTTATGCGGATAGCAAAATGATAAATAAAACCCGTCTACAAAATATCCTTCCGCAATCTGCGAAGGTTATATATATAATTTAATTTATTAATATTAGGTAGCTACCATTCATTAGGAATATAACCTAATATGATCATTAAACATATTCATATGTCTGTAGACTGTAGTGAAAGAAAAGGATTTCGCAAAGTATTTTTTATTTTAAGCAAGGTTTGCTTATTCCTAAACATCGGAAGATTTTCAATGTTTTTAGTGCCACAAGACAAATTGCAGGTGGCGCTCGAGTCAGCGGCCACGTAATTTGTAGAGCGGTGCAATAATACCCTAAACAAAGTTAGAGAAAGGTAGTACCTTTTATAACTGAAACAAGTCGGTTATTTTTCATATCGTATACGGTTTAACTAGCGGCCAGCTCATGGTTCTCATTAAGTTATGCTTATGAACTGACGACAGACTTGACATGTTGTTGACAGACTGACAGTCAGTGATAGTGATACGGTAACGGTGAATCGGTGATAGGGTCACGCAGGTAAATTGCAGCCTTTTTATTTTTAATTGAGGCCCTATGATCCCCTATCAAGAGAGTGACAGAGAGTCTCTAAAATATCCTGAACCGAAATTACATTAAAATGGCATAGCTATCAAAAGAAGCGCAGGCATGCTACAATTTATTAATTTAAGTTTTTTACATGTGTTTTGAAGCTATGATGTTTCTGTTGTTGAAGGCCACAGTTAGTTAGTGTGCCACAATTTACCTGCTTGACCCTACCTAAAGACCCAGTCTGCAGAATGTGTCTTCTCCCGCAGAGATTTTAATTTGAGAGACAGTTACTCTCTGTCTCTGACTCTCAGTAGCAGATTCAGAATCTCCCGCAGCTAAATTAATTGTAACATAGGAATTAATTCAAAATCTCCCGCAGCTAAATTAATGGTAACATAGATGATAGGAATAATTCAAGATCTCCCGAGTCCCGCAAGGCGCAAAGATCTCCAATTTCTAAAATTCAATCAAAAACTCCCGCAGAGAGTCTTGGAAAAATGTTCCATATTCTGCAGACTGGCGGCATATTCTGCAGACTGGCTAAAGAGTAAAGACTATTAGTGTTAGGCAAGACGTATCCTCCAGTCTGAAAAAAAGGTCTCCTCAGACTCAGGATTTTTTACAGAAATTGGGATTTTGGCGCAACATATAACATGGGAATATAGGAATTAAATAGGTATTGGGCGCAGGATTAATCCACAAATCCTGCTTTACTTTTCACACTGGCGTATCCTGAGGTCAGGAGGTCAAAGTATCTTCTACGGTCCCAGTCTGCAGAAACTGGTTAAGTGTTCGTAGAGATCTCTTAATCTGTTCGTAGCAAAATTAATGTAGATATAGGAATTAATTCAGAAGTGTTCGTAGCAAAATTAATGTAAATATAGGAATTAATTCAAAATTGTTCGGAGAGAATATCCCAAATATCTCACATATTCTGCAGACTGGCTACGGTCCAATGTCATTGTCCAGGTCTACCCAGTCTGCAGAATGTGTCTCTAACCTAGTTTCAGAGATTGTTCATTGAGTCGCCAATATATCTTTTTTTTACAAAAATAAGTTAAGGGGACCGCCCCCGAAGAAATCTCAAAATTTTATCTTTTTTTTTTATTGTGTAAATAGTTACTTTATAACCTTCTTATAGTGTGTGCAAAATACCAGAGGTCTCGTATAACTCTAACCCCCTGGGGAGAGGAAGAAAGGGAAAAGTGGGACGGGGGTAGGGAGTCAATATGTACTCTAAAAACCATCTCTCAGCCAATTATAATTCGTAATAATTAATTATATCGCTATATCTGGTATCTAACATACCCGTGTAGCACGCCCACACCAAATTACCAATGAATGCAAAGAGAGATTAGTCAGTTGCCCCTAAACCTTCGAAGTGGATGGACGCTGCGTGTCAGATCATCAAACTTTGAAAGGAAATTCCTACTAATTCTGACGTCTACAAATCTTGTAATTCAAACCTCATTTTCTGGTTTTTGGTTGAAGCTGGAGCATTGCGGTTTTTTGTATTTGATACTCCATAATGATATCTACAATATGATGGTCTTCGATTTTTGATTTTCGAATTTGTTGTAGAAATTTTTTCCCTACAAAATTGTTTTTTCAAAATTTTGGTTTACTTTTTATGAAAAAGTCGAAATTTAGAAAACCCATTTGAAAATCAAAAATCGAAGAAGATCATATTGTAGATATCAGTATGGAGAATCGAATGCAAAAAACCGCAATGCTCTAGCTTCAACCAAAAAAAAAAGCCTAGGTTTTGAAAATGGTTCGAAATTTGTTCGAAATTTGAATAACTCGTTTTCTATGGGTCTAATCGAAAAAATGTCAAGAACAAAAACGATAGATATTTCAATTTTATATATACATTGAAAGTTTCTGAACCATAACTTCAATAATAAATTTTTTTCAAAATTTTGGGGGCGGTCCCCTTAACAAAAATTAGTAATGCAGTCGCCAGTCGTCATAATTTGATTCCAATTTTTAAAGTAGACAGTCGTCAATATATTATATACCTATATTATTTTAACTACCTTAATTAATTGAGAGCGTATCAGCCAATCAGAGAGAGAGGCATGCAACTGATACCAGCCCAGACTGCAGGAACTGGTAAACTGTTCTCCAAGAAATCCTCTAATTTGGCTTCTGTTCTCAGTGAAATTACCGAAATACATTTAAATATAGAAGGAAATTAAGGATCGTTCGCACAAAAAATGTTAAAAATGTCCCATGTTCTGCAGACTGGATACCAGCCAATCACAGAGAGCCTGAGCTGAGAGAGGCATACTTTCTTTCATAGTTATTCATTTGTTTTTTTTCCGATAATTAGTCAGAGAGCATCAAATTAATATGACAAGTACCTATGGTGCGTTCCCGTGCTAAAGAATTCGAAGAACGTTCCTTCAAGGTACGAAGTGCGGTCCCTCAGTTAGCGTTCCCGTGCAACCACTTCAATTAGAGATATTAACAATCACTAATTTGGTTTGGTGGGTTTAAACTGTTTAATTAATTATCAATTAATCTCAAAACATGTAATGTAATGTCAATTATCAATTTTATTAATTTACAAATAAGAACAGGTGTTTCTCCTGCCTTTTTCGTTTGTTTGTTTAAGTTTGTGACGTCACGGCTGCCAAGAGGGACAGCTCTACGTACTATCTACCGTGTCGTTGAGTTCCACAAACTTCACGGAAACTGTTGGTTCTCGTAGAACTGAGGGACGTTCTTCGAGTTCTTTAGCACGGGAGCGCACCACTAGTGATCACATCATTCATTACAAAAGAACACTGAAAACAGAAAACTAATATACAATTTGAATTCTACATCGTGCCTGTGGAGCGTGCCATATCATAACACAATGGCTGCTTTGTTTACATTTCAACTAAGATGCGCATTGCGCGGTTCCGTCGTTTATGATTATGAGTCATTAATTTTAATTTTAAATCTAATTTAATTGCTCATTAGTCGTCTATATATGTGAAAGATTCTTATTTTCATGAATTTTAAGTCTACAATTAATCGGCAACTTGGTACATACTCTTGAACTAGGAGTCTCTTCTCCCGCAGAGATTTTAATTTGAGAGACAGTTACTCTCTGACTCTCAGTAGCAGATTCACAATCTCCCGCAGCTAAATTAATGGTAACATAGGAATTAATTCAAAATCTCTCGCAGCTAAATTAATGGTAATATAGGAATTAATTCAAGATCTCCCACAGAGATCTCCAATTTCTAAAAATTCAATCAAAAACTCCCGCAGAGAGTCTTGAAAAAATGTTCCATATTCTGCAGACTGGAGGTCTACCTAAATTATTAAATACAGTCCTGCTCCCGCAGTCTCAGACTGCACTGGACTGCAGGAACTGGTAAACTGTTCTCCAAGAAATCCTCTTTTGTATTCTATTCTCAGTTAAATGCATGTAAATATAGGAGGAAATTAAGGATTATTCGCACAGAAAATCTTAAAAATGTCCCATATTCTGCAGACTGGCCGCAGACCCGCAGGCTGCAGGCCTAGTTCATTGAGTCGCCAATATATGTTTTTTTCAAAAATAAGTCAGCAAAAATTAGTAATGCAGTCACCAGTCGTCATAATTTAATTCCTATTTTGAAAGTCAACAGTCGTCAATCCATGTTTTAAAGTGTGGCAGGAAAGTCGCCAGTTTAGTGAGAAAATGGATCCAGGTCGCAACATTTAAGACACTTTAAACTTCTAGAAACTCGTTTAAATTTATGTAGGTTATATCAAATTACCAATAATTATAATCTGAATTCTTTTGAGGTTGACCTGTAATAATTAGAGAATTATAATTGAAGAAAATGTTTAAATCAATTAAAATCAGAAAAATGTAACTATACAAATTACAAAAACCATCAACTATACAAATGAAATAATTATAAA
The DNA here is from genome assembly GCA_947561585.1 of Caprella mutica. NCBI lineage: Eukaryota > Metazoa > Arthropoda > Malacostraca > Amphipoda > Caprellidae > Caprella > Caprella mutica. The sequence continues at coordinate 32,810 of CANNZV010002655.1, read as the reverse complement.
CATATTCTTGTTATAGTGAAAGGAACTTATTCAAGATCGGGTATTTGAGTTGGGGAATGAATTTTTATTTAAATGATATCATAATGAAACTATAAATGAATAAAGACTAGATAGCTAATTCACAGTAAAGTATCATTTAAATTGTATCCTGATAGGTAGCTATTTCCCAATCATATATTGGATGAAAATAGGTATATGCTATTTGTGTACAATTGAAAACTAATACCTATATATGCTACGTAAATTGCAATTGGAAACGTAATTGGTATCTGTAATATTTAAACTGTATTTTGGGATCCCATACCAATTACCAGATACTTATAAAAATACCGATACTTTCAGATACTTTATCCGATACCGAGAGTATCGGTGCATCTCTAGTATTTTGCAATTTTTGCCCAGTTTGGAGAGATATTTGAAAATCTTTGGACAGAAAATTTCCCCAAAAATGAAATATCTGTAAACTGATTGTGCATGCTTTGCAGACTGAGGTTGCGGTAACAATTGATCAGTAGATTGCGCAGAACAATCTGTCGATATTGCGGATCAGTCAAATGCGTGTGACATAAATATAGGTTAGGAATTAATACAAAATTATATGTAGAGTATATTCCAAATGTTAAATATCTCTCATATTCTGCAGACTGGTAGCATAGGAGAAGGAGAAAATTAGATATTTCTCGGTATTTGTAATTGAAGGACCACAATAGCTGTCATTAACTCGCCAATAAAATGGCGAGAATGGACATGCCTTTTAACCTGTAGGCAATAAAATAGTATCGCCATTTGCAATTGAAGGGCTCAAAATAACTGTCACAAATTCCCCATTAAAATGTTGAGTTTTGACATGCTTCATTACCTGGCCTGAGACTGTCCTGTAATAGAAGAATTGATTCAAAATCTTAAGCCAATTACTTGATATATCATATCTTATATTTGACTCTGAGTTTTGACCATTTGGAATGTAAGCCAATTAGGTAAATGGCTTTAGCTGACACACGCTTTAGTCTTTAAATATGTATTAGTTGCAAAGAAAAAGTTAAGGATATCCCTTATTTGCAGGCTTAGCTTAGTCTATTAGGAATCTCAATCTTGTATAAAAATATCAGCAATTAAAATTTAAATTGAACATCACTGTCACCCAGTCTGTAGAATATGGGAGATGAACAATTTTGAATTATTTTCTATGTTTACATTAAATTTGCTATGAACATTTTTAAATTAATCCCTATATTTACATTAATTTAACTGTGAAATTTTTCTTAATTAATTCAATATTCTTTGTAGAAAAGATTTGAAATATCTCTTACAAATTTAAATGAATATATGTTGGTCTTTTAACTGTAACTTAAAAAGTTAAATGCATGCTTTCTCTAGAAAAAGTTTTAAATTGGTAATCGGACTAAATCCTACTGAACTAAATTTATATTGAAATGTTGTATATCAAAAGAATTCAAAGTTCACTGCATTATATAATTTAGTAATTTTGAGTATTTTGAAGCTTAAATTTTATTAGATTTTTGTGTTTGGAGTGTGAATTAGTTAGTGTGCTGCAATTTACCTGCTATATCCAAATAAAAATATGAATTCCCTGATAAGATAGCTCTGGTGATTTTGCCAAATTGCCACCAAAACCAAATAGTTAAATACAAACTGTAGACAGCTGTACAGACTATAAGTCTGCATCTGGTCCCATTTCCAATTTGTATTTAGTTCATTATTCTTGTTCATATGATTCATATGAAGGAATTATTTAAAGCTCTATTTGTGCTCCATTCTCCAACTAGCTACTATGTCTATGAAATGAAGAAAAAGAAATGGGATATCCTCCCTCCTATACCCTGCCTATCCATTATTAACAAATCTGAAAAGGGAATTTTTTTCACATCTTCCATGATTATTAAATCTTTCTAAGAACTACGTGAGAAGAAGAAAGTTTCTTATAAATCTTATTATCGTTAATTTTCAGATATTGATGGTTCTCATTATTTGATTTTGAAAATTAATTAGGGGTGTTTAGAACCCATAAAGATGAAAGTGAAAGAAGTTAATTTAACTGCCTGTGTGGCATGGTCACCCAAATGGAGTGGTGTACCTCACCTAGCCTGTGCCACTGCTGCCAAGCATGCTGACCCTGCCTCCAAAGCAGACTCTATTCAGGTAAGTTATGATCTAACTGTGATGCTTGGCAGATAGTATCATGAATTGAAGCTAATGTAATTATGTATTATAATTGCACCATATGTATGTGTATATATTTCTTTATCTAGTAGCTAGCTATATTAATTCTAATTTTTTTTTTCAGGTCTACTCAATGAATCTTCAAGAAGATAATCTAAATTTGAAGTTAGCAGGATCAGTGTCTACTAACACTAAGTGAGTTACTATTTATATATCTATTTTTGTAGTTACAATTACAGTCATTACTTTTAAATGGCCACCATACAAATGATGTTACTTTATTTTCTGATCATTGAAGCCATAGATTAGTTATTTGAATGATTTTCTCCATATACCAGTCTAAGGCCCATACTATACTAGCAGTTTCACCGCCACTTTTTCACTGCCCTGTTTACGCGTCTTCAATTAATCACAGCTAAATGAATGGAAGGCAGTAGTAAAGCTAGTATAATATCAAATTTGCTTTCCATTCAATTAACCATCACAGGCAGTGAAAACGTGACGGTGAAACTGCTAGTATAGTATGGTTCTAAAACACTTAATGAATCTGAATTTGTTATCATTAATTTGTTCATTTCGTTGATGAATTAGCTACTTAAGTATGCATATAGTTTTCAAAATAGATTTAAGCAATCATTTAGTCTAATATATTTATCATCCAGAGTCCTAACCACAATCTGAATTAGTCCACATATAACAGTGATGCCAATAGTCTGTCTCAGATGACTTTTACCCATCTTCCTTAATCACCTCTATTCAATTACTTTTCACTATTTGGTATGAAATATTGTTAATTTGTTTTACCTGTTCATTAGCAGTAGGCAAGAACTTAAACTCTTCTCAAATTTAAAACCTTCCATAGAGTGGAGTTTTTGATGTCAGAGCTATGCTATAACTGAATGGATTGGAGTGTTGATTGCCTTTATGAACAAATCATTCAGGACTATCTCTGCTAAAAGTTATTTATCTTGCTAGAAAAAGTTACAAATTATCAATCTTTTTCCAATCTTCCGTCATATGTTTTCATATTAATTTATGTACGCAGTAATCAACCTTTATTTGCGTCAAAATGGTGAAAATATTATGTAAATTCATAGACAAGAAGGCATAGTTTTAAAAAATAAAGCCATCTCTTCACTTGAACTAGAATCTAGGTAGAAACTACAAGAATGAACCATATAATAATTATTTAATTTTTATTAGCATCAATATTACCCGCAGGTATTATGGATACCAATAAAAATATAAATTAAATAAGAAAAGTTTTATATGACCAAATACGTGAAACCGACTAATAATTCATAACTCGCCCTAAGGCCCATACTATACTAACAGTTTTACCGCCGCGTTTTCACTGCCCTGTTTACGCGTCTTCAATTATTCACAGTTAAATGAATGGAAAGCAAATTTGCATACTATACTAGCGTTGCTACTTCCTTTCATTCATTTAACTGTGGCGATAAAACTGCTAGTATAGTATGGGCCTAACTAATATTTATTCATACACTACTTTTCTTCTAAACCTTGTCTCCTTCTTTCTAGGTTCCATGAAATCAAGTGGGGGTCAGGTACTCCCCAGGTGGGGGGCAGTCAGGGTGTGTTGGCGTGTGCTGGAGATGACGGAGGCATTTACCTCTATGATGGGGAGAAGCTGAAGAGTGGCTCCAATGCCTCCCTCCTCACCTCCATGGAGAACAAACATGCTGGCAGTGTCTACTCCCTGGACTTTAACCATCACCAGGTAGATGCTTTGAGGACTAAAGGGCTGTAGAGATGCAGGTTTTTTCAAGTCTTTCCACCAAACTTTTTACTAAGCTCCTCCTACATTTTTCATTCATAAGAAAAAGGATATAATTAAAATGCTACCTGCAGGTATCGTGAATAGCTAACAATTAAAATTCTATCTGCAGTTATCGTGAATAGCTAACAATTAAAATAGTTCATTAGATATATCGTTTTTCTTATTTGATTCCAAAGTCTTGTGGGAAGATGTAGGAGGAGCTTTGTAAAAAGTCTTGTAGAAAGAATTAACACATTCTCTGCGTATCTGGATATAGCTGGCATTCTTCTGTTATATTAATGCCAGTTATAGTAATAGATCCATAAATTGAAGAATAATTATTATATTGGTAATTATTAGCATTTTTAATAACACAATAAAAATGTGCATTCGTCACACGGGTGTCCTGATACGCAACAGTGTAATCCTACATATGGCCCGATACGCAGTGAATGTGTTGAAGACCCTGCTCTCCACTCAGATGACAAAATTTTATATTTAAGTTACTCTAGTGTCTTATTTTAGGGTGAAATAGTCACAACTCATAATTTGTTTTATTTAGTTAGATTGTTAAACTACCATCAGTTATTTAATTTATCAACTCGGACCTAGTCTCCAGTGCCACTGTCAGCTCAGTTAAGTTGTCACTAGCTGTTATGTATCCCCACACAATGAGGCTAATATTTAATGAGTAGCTAGTTACCTATTCTATGATATACTAACCTAACTACCTATTAGCCTGTAAGAGGCTCTCAAATATTAATGATGCACTGATTTATATCAGTGCATCATTGGTAAAAACTCTGTAAAGTCTGAAACATTCAGTGTTAATGATTGACTATTTAGCTAGTTAGTTTGTAGCTGATTCACTTCAGTGTCCAAACCTTTTTTACAAATAGCTAGCTAACTATTATCAAGCAAATAACTTTTTATGACATACCTGACATGTGTACAAAAACGGATTTCTAAATTTAAATACAATTCTGTATGTAGCTAACTATCTATGCCTTTACACTATTTCAAAGAATTTTTTATTCATTAATCACTCTTTCAATTGAGAAATTCAATTCGATGATATATCCAAGATTGACAGTATTATACTTTTGATATAGCAATTAATTGAAAATTGAGTGAGATACATTTTTTTGATGACTCCATTTTTCAGCACAATATGTTGGCGACTGGCTCCAAAGATTGTGAGATCTTCATTTGGGACATCAATGACCCCACCACCCCAATGAGTCCTGCTACCAAAGCCACTCTGGCTGCTGATGTCACCTGTGTCGTTTGGAATAAGTGAGTAGAGAAGTTAGGGAATTGTTATCTGAGAAATTAATTTTTATCAGTGAAATAATAGCTACTATAAAAGAACATTCCACTATTAGCATATAAATAGTTATTTCTGTATCACTCTGATATTTTAAAATCACTCAAGTTTTAAAGTTTGTTAGAGTTGTATGCATAGCTAATGCTTGCATTGTTTAATAAATTGACGTAGCTATTGGGTAAGTTACGAATTGTCAGTCAGTTTCACATCTTTGGTCATATTAGAAAAAAAATATATAACCATTATTACTTAAATTTTATTTTGATATCGTTTTTTCTTATGGGACCGAAGATGTGAAACTGACTGATAATTCGTAACTTACCAGTAATTTTATTTATCAATATTGATTGTATCTAGGTAGATTTGTTAAGCATAATATTGATGCATATGAATAACTAATCTTGAATGACTCAATGCAACCCACAGGCAAGTGGAGAAGATCTTAGCGTCTTGCTACGGTGGCCGGTGTGTAGTGTTCGACTGCCAGAAAAGCAAAAGCATTTTCCAGATATCAGAGGCCGTGTCTCGTGTCAAGGCTAACACTGTTTGTTGGCACCCTTCTGTAGCTACTCAGCTAGCACTCTCCTCCTATGATGACAACACTCCTGTACTGCAGGTACCTTCCTAGAGAGTAGCTAGCATTTCAAAAATAGGGACCTAGAAATTTTACCATTAAGCATCACATTCACTGAAACTACATGCATTTCTTTTGGTATCTTTAGCACTTTTTCAGCATCTACCTATTGCTGGTGGTAACAAGTCAATTATGTAGAAGATAACTCATAACTATTAGCTGATGTCAAATATGCTCAATTTATTACATCAGTAGAGCTATTGCAGAGTATTTTTTTTACAGCCAAAGATATTGTAAATTGTAGCTAAATAACAAAGAAGTTAGTTACTCTCCATTGCTACTTGTAGGCTAAATTACGAATTATTGGTCAGTTCCACATCTTCGGTCATATAAGAAAAAACCTATATTATAATTATTTTATTTTGATTGGTATCCATGATACCTTCAGGTATCATGGATACCAATCAAAATCAAATAATTACATATATTTTCTTATATGACTGAAGATGTGGAACTGACCAATAATTCGTAATTTACCCTATATAATTTTCTCCTCTCTCTCAGATATGGGATCTGCGTTATGCCAATGGGCCTCTACGCCAATGTGAAGGTCACCAGAGGGGCATCCAGAGCATGGTTTGGTGTGCAGATGATCCTGACCTCCTGCTCACTGCTGCCAAAGACAACAGGTAACTGATGTAACCTTTTAGCTTATTTCACACGGAGTTGTTTTTTCCAACAAAAACGCATCATAAAAAACACCCAATCTAAGTGTTCATATAATGATACAAAACACATTCGTTTATTCAGTCTTGACGTTTTTTCACTCACCACTCTCTTCACTGCGGCATGAAAAAAACTCCCCATGTGAAAGGGGACTTAGTGCTGCAATCTACTTCCTCTATAGCTATTGTCAGTGACATTTTCTTCATTTATTAATAGAATCTTCTTTTCTGTCTAGCTTTCATCAATCAAATTTTCTTCATTTCTAAATAAAATCTGTTTTTCTTTTTAGAGTTCTCTGCTGGAATCCCAACACTGGTGAGTGTGTTTGTGAGCTTCCTTCGTACAACCAGTGGAGCTTTGATATTGACTGGTGTCCTAGGGACCCTGCCCTGGTGTCTGCTGCCTCTGTGGATGGCTCAGTCAGTGTGTACTCTATGTTAGGGGGTGGCTATGCACCACCTAGGGACTTCAAGGTGAGCAGTACCAGTGTCACCTAGAAAATATTTATTCTGTAGTTATAGCTTTATTATTTTTACAAAGCGAATTTTGTAGATGAATCTGTTAATTAGATAAATACAAAATTATCAAATGTGAACAGGAGAACAATTAGAGTAATATATATTTATAATGTTAAGTTTTTTAAATAGTTAATAAAGCTTTATTTGCTTACTTTGATATATATCATGCAGCTACCATATTTTTTTATCTCTCAATGGTGTTCCCATCTCTTTTATTGCAGTTCTCAGCCATTGCCGACAGTTTCCCCGGCATGGATATGCCAATAGAGGTTCCTGCCGCTGCTCAGCCCCAATTTGTTTACCCTCTAAAAAGTCCTGCCTTCATCAAACGCACCAGTGGATGCAGCTTTGGCTTTGGCGGCAGACTGCTCAGTTGGGACAAGGACAGTCGTGCAGTGACCATCAGTCAGGTGGTCACTGAGACTGACCTGGTGAATCACAGCAATGAGCTGCTGGGTGCTCTGCAGAATGCCAATCTGTCAGAGTACTGCACCACCAGACAAGAAAGTGTACCTGTCAGTAGTGATAAGGAGATGTGGCAGTACATTAACGCAGGCCTCTATCCAGGCAATGAGCAGTTTCTATCATTGCTGGGGTATCCTCCTCCTCCACCTGCCAATGTGGAGGGAGTTCTAACACCACCCCAGGAGGGTCTTGCCTCTCAGATGGCTGGTATGGGCGTAGAGGACATAGGCAGCTCTGCCTCTCTTGATCCCAGTGAACAGTTTGAACTGATAGCTCAGTGCAGTGATAAAATGACCGAGCCTGAAATACTTGACGCTCCTACCCCTCCTATTGAGGAGCAGCGTCCTCTAGAGGTCACTCTGGCTACTGAGGGTAAAGGAGGAGCTATCCGTAAAGCCATCATGAGTGGTCAGTACGAAGAGTCCATAGAACTGTGTTTGAAGAGTGAGAACTTCTCCATTGCTCTCATTCTAGCACAGCATGCAAACATCGACTTATTCCTTAAAACGCGTGACAGAGTTCTATCTCTAGAGGAAGACTCTTCCAGTGTCGGTGGCATGGTTAAGGCTATAGTCACAGGCAGTCTTCAGACTGTGGTGACTGACAGTGACATCAAGGAATGGAGAGAGACTATGGTGACCATCATCACACACTCCCCTTCTCAGGAGGAAGCCTCTCAGCTCCTTGGCTCCCTAGGCTCCAAACTGGAGTCCAATAACAACCTGCAGGCTGCTCTCCTCTGCTACATCATCTCAGGCTCTTTGGAGTCTTTCGTACAGTGTTGGGTAAAGACTAAGAATGCTGCGGATGGGGACCTGCCAACCACTGAACTTCAGGTACCGAAAATAGTGATAAACTTGTTAATTAAAAAATTATTGTTTGAAATATTATATTTTTTTTTTATAAGAATTAATTTTCTCAAAGTAAAAAATGTTTGTTATTTCAGAATTTGGTAGAGTTGATTCTAGTGCTACAGCAATCTGGACGGTGCAACACTACTGGCAGTAGTGAGAGTGTGGGGCAGTACCTGGCAGTCTATGCCTCCCTACTGGCCACTCAGGGGGCACTGGCTACTGCCTACCAGTACCTTGCCTCTAACAGTAACCTACAGGTAAGTTTATGCAGTCTAATGTCATTTCTTTGGAAGATTTTTAGAGTTGTTTTAGGTGAAAAACAAGATGCTATATTTCACATTGATGGACTGACTGGTTTACTTTTTGAGACGTTTTTATTAACCTCAGACACATATAGAAAATAGATTATCTGAAGAATGAATGACATCCTGTGTAAAATGGCCATGTGTCTGATGCATCATGATTTTTGAATATCCTTTTTTTCTTGTATGATGGAAAAATAAGGAGCAGATAAATATTTTTGCTGCATTCCTAAGTGCTTTCGTTTTTTTTCATTAAACGCATATAGCAGTAGCTACAGTTAACTTAGCTCCTTATCCATTTCTTGTGTAATTCTCAATGACATATTACTAGTATAGACCAAGTATGGTCTAACAGAACTCGATTTTTTCTAAATGTGCAGATTGATATTGGTTTAATTATATTTTCTTTCGTAAATTCGATGAATATGTATATTTTATATTATCTTTTATCTCAATAAAATGATCATTAGCTACTAGTGTGTTTTCTCTGCTTTAGGGTGAATTGGCTGCTCTGAAGGACAGGCTGTCTCACTCCCTTGGCTACTCTGGCTCTGTCTCTACTAACAGAAACAGGAACACCTCCACTTCGTCAGCTCAGTCCAGAGGCTACAGGAGAACATCCACCCCAGGCAGCCATCAGGTCAGTGTGGAGACAATGAAACAAATAGGGTTAAGGTATGAATTGTTGGTCAGTTTCTCATCTTCGGTCAAATAAGAAAAATGATACAATGGTTATTATTTTTTAATACTATCAGAATTAATATCTGTAAAGTAGCTATCTACAAAAAGTTATCAAGAATATGCAGGTATCATGGATACCAATTATAATAAAGAATTAAATAATCATTATTTCGTTTTTTCTTATATTAGCTACCGGAAATGTGGACTCGATCAATATTCCGTAGCTTACCGTAAATTTATTGATAGCTCTGTCATATTTGTTCATTTCAATGGTTCTGCTGTTAGAATTATATTTCTAATGATAACTTACTTTCTATTTATTTTTATTGGAGAAAAGTTGATTATTCATTTGCTAAATATCGAAGTTACTATATATAGTTAGAATCATTTCGTAAAATACCTCTCTTGTTAAATTACTTATGAATATGAAAAAAAGATATTGCACTTTCATTGTTATTTTGTATTGAATGATTTGACAGAATTTCCAATTGTTCCTGAAATGATACTGTAAGTTCTTATTCAATTCATAAAATCTTTGAACTTCTAAACAAAATAAAATCGAGCGAATACTCTATTAACCTATAAAAAATATATATAAATAAAACACATTGGTATTATCATTCCTTCAGCGCTTCGATATAAACGCTAGCAACCTGGTGGTGAGTTCTAGAGCTACTCTCATTGTGTGTTTCACGGCACTGTTACTATATTATACATTGCACTGGAAGATGAGGGTACATTATTATTTTGTGGTACTTGTAGCTATACTGAGTCAGACTGTAGCTATACTGAGTTAGACTGTAGCTATACTGAGTCAGACTGTAGCTATACTGAGTTAGACTGTAGCTATACTGAGTCATACTGTAGCTATACTGAGTTAGACTGTAGCTATACTGAGTTAGACTGTAGCTATACTGAGTCAGACTGTAGCTATACTGAGTCATACTGTAGCTATACTGAGTCATACTGTAGCTATACTGAGTCAGACTGTAGCTATACTGAGTCAGACTGTAGCTATACTGAGTCAGACTGTAGCTATACTGAGTTAGACTGTAGCTATACTGAGTCAGACTGTAGCTATACTGAGTTAGACTGTAGCTATACTGAGTCAGACTGTAGCTATACTGAGTTAGACTGTAGCTATACTGAGTTAGACTGTAGCTATACTGAGTCAGACTGTAGCTATACTGAGTCATACTGTAGCTATACTGAGTCATACTGTAGCTATACTGAGTTAGACTGTAGCTATACTGAGTTAGACTGTAGCTATACTGAGTTAGACTGTAGCTATACTGAGTTAGACTGTAGCTATACTGAGTTAGACTGTAGCTATACTGAGTTAGACTGTAGCTATACTGAGTTAGACTGTAGCTATACTGAGTCAGACTGTAGCTATACTGAGTTAGACTGTAGCTATACTGAGTCAGACTGTAGCTATACTGAGTCATACTGTAGCTATACTGAGTCAGACTGTAGCTATACTGAGTTAGACTGTAGCTATACTGAGTTAGACTGTAGCTATACTGAGTTAGACTGTAGCTATACTGAGTTAGACTGTAGCTATACTGAGTTAGACTGTAGCTATACTGAGTTAGACTGTAGCTATACTGAGTTAGACTGTAGCTATACTGAGTTAGACTGTAGCTATAGAGAGTTAGACTGTAGCTATAGAGAGTTAGACTGTAGCTATACTGAGTTAGACTGTAGCTATACTGAGTCAGACTGTAGCTATACTGAGTCAGACTGTAGCTATACTGAGTCAGACTGTAGCTATACTGAGTCAGACTGTAGCTATACTGAGTCAGACTGTAGCTATACTGAGTTAGACTGTAGCTATACTGAGTTAGACTGTAGCTATACTGAGTCAGACTGTAGCTATACTGAGTCAGACTGTAGCTATACTGAGTCAGACTGTAGCTATACTGAGTCAGACTGTAGCTATACTGAGTCAGACTGTAGCTATACTGAGTCAGACTGTAGCTATACTGAGTCATACTGTAGCTATACTGAGTCATACTGTAGCTATACTGAGTCAGACTGTAGCTATACTGAGTCAGACTGTAGCTATACTGAGTCAGACTGTAGCTATACTGAGTCAGACTGTAGCTATACTGAGTCATACTGTAGCTATACTGAGTCATACTGTAGCTATACTGAGTCATACTGTAGCTATACTGAGTCAGACTGTAGCTATCTCTATACTGAGTCAGACTGTAGCTATCTCTATACTGAGTCAGACTGTAGCTATCTCTATACTGAGTCAGACTGTAGCTATCTCTATACTGAGTCATACTGTAGCTATCTCTATACTGAGTCAGACTGTAGCTATCTCTATACTGAGTCAGACTGTAGCTATCTCTATACTGAGTCAGACTGTAGCTATCTCTATACTGAGTCATACTGTAGCTATCTCTATACTGAGTCATACTGTAGCTATCTCTATACTGAGTCATACTGTAGCTATCTCTATAGTGAGTCAAACTGTAGCTATCTCTATAGTGAGTCAAACTGTAGCTATCTCTATAGTGAGTCAAACTGTAGCTATCTCTATAGTGAGTCATAGTGTAGCTATCTCTATAGTGAGTCAAACTGTAGCTATCTCTATAGTGAGTCGTACTGTAGCTATCTCTATAGTGAGTCGTACTGTAGCTATCTCTATAGTGAGTCGTACTGTAGCTATCTCTATAGTGAGTCGTACTGTAGCTATCTCTATAGTGAGTCGTACTGTAGCTATCTCTATAGTGAGTCGTACTGTAGCTATCTCTATAGTGAGTCGTACTGTAGCTATCTCTATAGTGAGTCGTACTGTAGCTATCTCTATAGTGAGTCGTACTGTAGCTATCTCTATAGTGAGTCGTACTGTAGCTATCTCTATAGTGAGTCAAACTGTAGCTATCTCTATAGTGAGTCAAACTGTAGCTATCTCTATAGTGAGTCATACTGTAGCTATCTCTATAGTGAGTCATACTGTAGCTATCTCTATAGTGAGTCATACTGTAGCTATCTCTATACTGAGTCATACTGTAGCTATCTCTATACTGAGTCATACTGTAGCTATCTCTATACTGAGTCATACTGTAGCTATCTCTATAGTGAGTCAAACTGTAGCTATCTCTATAGTGAGTCAAACTGTAGCTATCTCTATAGTGAGTCAAACTGTAGCTATCTCTGTAGTGAGTCAAACTGTAGCTATCTCTGTAGTGAGTCAAACTGTAGCTATCTCTATAGTGAGTCATACTGTAGCTATCTCTGTAGTGAGTCAAACTGTAGCTATCTCTATAGTGAGTCAAACTGTAGCTATCTCTATAGTGAGTCAAACTGTAGCTATCTCTATAGTGAGTCAAACTGTAGCTATCTCTATAGTGAGTCAAACTGTAGCTATCTCTATAGTGAGTCAAACTGTAGCTATCTCTATAGTGAGTCAAACTGTAGCTATCTCTATAGTGAGTCAAACTGTAGCTATCTCTATAGTGAGTCAAACTGTAGCTATCTCTATAGTGAGTCAAACTGTAGCTATCTCTATACTGAGTCAAACTGTAGCTATCTCTATAGTGAGTCAAACTGTAGCTATCTCTATAGTGAGTCAAACTGTAGCTATCTCTATAGTGAGTCAAACTGTAGCTATCTCTATACTGAGTCAAACTGTAGCTCTATAGTATACTGAATATTATTGTTTATCTTTTGAGTACATCTTTTGGCTCTCATATAATAATTTATTTATATTATATCCATATGTTTATTATTACTTATTTCGGTACCTAAATTTTATTGCTATAATTAGCTAGCAGTAAATTTTCAGCATCATATATGTTTTCAGTTGTTGTTTATTGATTGCAAAATGTTATGGAGGCATCTGAAATAGTTTTTAATTTAATCCAAGTATAGATCAATATCAAAATGTAAATAATATCCTCTACTTTAGTGCTTCATTCAATAAATTTGTTCAGTGTTTTAGCCAATAATAATTTCCAAGATCAGGTGTGTGATCACTGTGTTTTTGTTGCACAAAATAGTTATATCTATACCACCAAATTATCTAGTTATTAATTGATTAAATATGGATAAATTGCTCTTTTATATTGTAGTATTTTGTCCCAAACACTAATCTGCTTGTGATAATTCTGTTAAGAGCTTATTAGCAACTCTTATAAATGAAAAGACCTTATTTTTCCATTAAAAACTAAAGCTTCTTATATAATTTTTGTTAGGCTTCATATTATATTTTCAAATCAAAACTCTACCAAATTTCTGTTATGTTAGTGACACAAAGTATTTATAATTATATCTTTGACAAATAAATAAAATTGTCTCTGAAAGCAATATTAATTAATTGTGTTTTTTCCATTTTTCTCACAGCCTGCACAGTTCACACCGTCAGTTCAGGCTCAACAGGCCAACACTTTCAGCCACTCCCAACCTCCTGCACCACAGCCATCCTTCTACCAACCACCAGGTGGCATGAACCCTCCTCAACCCGGCCAGATGTTTGCACCACCAGGACAACCACAGCAGGTATGGTTGACAGGTTTAAATTATCATTAGATTGATCTGGATGGATTTGATTTATCTGTGATTGGTTTGAATGATCTAGGATTGATTTGATTGATCTGTGATTGGTTTGATTGATCTGTGGTTGGCTTGATTTATCTGTGATTGGTTTGAATGATCTAGGATTGATTTGATTGATCTGTGATTGGTTTGATTGATCTGTGATTGGCTTGAATGATCTATGATTGGTTTTATTGATCTGTGATGGATTTGATTTATCTGTGATTGGTTTGAATGATCTAGGATTGATTTGATTGATCTGTGATTGGTTTGAATGATCTAGGATTGATTTGATTGATCTGTGATTGGTTTGATTGATCTGTGATTGATTTGATTGATCTGTGATTGGTTTGATTGATCTGTGATTGATTTGATTGATCTGTGATTGGTTTGATTGATCTGTGATTGATTTGATTGATCTGTGATTGGTTTGATTGATCTGTGATTGATTTGATTGATCTGTGATTGGTTTTATTGATCTGTGATTGATTTGATTGATCTGTGATTGGTTTTATTGATCTGTGATTGATTTGATTGATCTGTGATTGGTTTTATTGATCTGTGATTGGTTTTATTGATCTGTGATTGGTTTGATTGATCTGTGATTGGTTTGATTGATCTGTGATTGGTTTGATTGATCTGTAATCTCTTGATTATTTAATTGATATATAATTAATTAAATTTGATTAATTTACCTCTTACACTATTTGATTTTTTTTTTGGTTTTCAGCCCCCTTCTTCATACGGTAGTTTCCAACCTGCTCCTCCCCCCACGGCTTCCTCCATGCCTCCCCCTCCATCTATGGGACTCCCTCCAACTGCTCCTCCCGGCGGAAGCAGCTCCACTCCTGGAGGTAGGCATAGGCTACATTTATTCTATCTTAGTACTGTAGGCTTTTATTCTTATTATTCTATCTTTAGGGCCGTACACACGCAGGGTTTTTTTAGTCTTTCCGCCAGACTTTTTATTAAGCTCCTCCTTCTTTTTCCACCAGACTTTTGAATCATTTAAGAAAAAACTATGTATTTTTTATTTTATTTTAGTTGGTATCCAAGATTAAATGAAAAATACATAGTTTTTTCTTAAATGATTAAAAAAAACTCGTGAAAAAAGTAGGAGGAGCTTAGCAAAAAATCTGGTGAAAAGACTTTAAAAAACCCTACGTGTGTACGGCCCTTTATTAATGTTGATAAAGTTGCTATGACTAGACTCTGGACAGTGGAACTGATAAAATAGTGCAATATTTTGGGTTATTTTATTATTGCTGTTATGATTGAGTTATCTTTCATTATAGATGCACCAATTCAGATTTAGATTAGTAAGGGTTATTCACAATGTAGATAAAAACATGTAACTATAGAAATGTTCTCTTTTCCCAATTTGCTTAGAATTGTAAATTTAAAGTAGTGTCTCTTTAGCTACTCATTTTAGCATAATAAAAACAGTTTACTAAAGTTTACATTGGCATCTGACTAAACTTCAATTTGGTGAAGATTGAATCTGCTTCAGTTACTTACTTTTTATTGAAAGCAAAAAAAGAAAAGTAAAAATTAATTAATTCTAATTTTTGTGTAAAGTTTCGTTATTTGTACTTTGTATCCTGAAGAACCTCTGCACTGCTAGAATTAAATTAGGCACTTGTAGCTACTTACATTCTTCAGCCGCCACTAATAACTTATTTCTAACAAAAAATTCAAATTCATTTATCTAATTCATCTGATATTCAATAAATAATAGCTATTATTACTAATTCATCTGATAATTCAATAAATAATAGCTATTATTACTAATTCATCTGATAATTCAATAAAAAATAGCTATTATTACTAATTCATCTGATAATTCAATAAAAAATAGCTATTATTACTAATTCATCTGATAATTCAATAAATAATAGCTATTATTACTAATTCATCTGATAATTCAATAAAAAATAGCTATTATTACTAATTCATCTGATAATTCAATAAAAAATAGGTATTATTACTAATTCATCTGATAGCTAATTCAATAAAAAATAGCTATTATTACTAATTCATCTGATAATTCAATAAATAATAGCTATTATTACTAATTCAGTCATT
Organism: Caprella mutica; assembly: GCA_947561585.1. Lineage (NCBI taxonomy): Eukaryota > Metazoa > Arthropoda > Malacostraca > Amphipoda > Caprellidae > Caprella > Caprella mutica. The sequence continues at coordinate 16,769 of CANNZV010002655.1, read as the reverse complement.
ACTAACTTGCACCAATACCTAACTACTTTGCTAATTAATGAATAACATCCGTGTTTGTTTGTTTACGAAACCTGAAGCACTAGTAAACCCTCCCTTATTGTTAATTTATTAATTGTTTGTTATGACTGCACGTGCCTAACACTTACCATTCTCCCTAAGGACTCAGGAGACCAGGAATGCAATCTCGCTACGTGTCAGCTGTCTCCACGCAACCAACCGCAACCCCCTTCACCCCATTCCAACCCTCTGACCACCAGCAACCTCCTAACACCTTCCAACCCATTAACAGCAACCCTAGTTACCCCGAGCCTAGCATAGCAGAGGCTTTTGACCCTTCCTTTTCCTCCCAACAAGCGGGTGGTGAGCAGTACGCAGCCCCCTCCAAACCCCCTGCTGCCTTTGACTCGTCTGTACCCAGGGGTTGGAACGACCCGCCTGCTTTCTCCTCATCCAGAAGAGTGAGTATGACTTGAAATCATCCTCCTATCTTTTTTACTACTTTATGGGTCATGGTTTTTCCTGAGTTCTATTAATATTATGCAGTACAACTTCCAATGAACAGAATTTGAATGTATTAGCTTAGTTTCTTCTTCTGTTGCTGTCTATAGTGCAGGTCGTACAGTATCTAGACAGCACTGTACACATCACTTACTATCAAACCTTCTTCTTCCATTTTGGGAATTAAACTTTTGGACATATGAACCCTCTAAGTCTAAATTCTCACTTTCTATTTAACTGGCAGAGCATAACTTTTTGTTTTCGATTGGAGTATCCCAGGGGTCAGTCCTTTCACTCTTTTTATTATTATCTTTTGAAACACTCCCTATCATTATTATACTCTCATAGCTATAGGGTAGTTAAGTTATACATTTTCGGTTGATTTAACATCTTCGGTCAAATGAGAAAACAACGATATAATTATAATGATTTAATTTAATAGGTATTCATGATACCTGAAGCCATGTATCATGAATACCTATTAAAAGCATTATTTAGTTTTTTCTTGTAGCTACCTATGACCAAAGATGTGATACTGACCGATAATTCCTAATTTTCACCTCTACATAATAGGATGTAATATGTAGTCTCTATGCATATAACATCACTGGTTCTCCTTTAGGATGTTTGTACTACTCGTCAGTTCTCAGTAGATCAAATTACACATTATAAACTAGTTATAGCCCTGAAAAACATTCTTAATAGAAAGTTTCTTATTATGCATTTTTATTTCATTACATTACCATCATTGACTTAGCATTCATTTTAAGATTGTGGATTTCTATTTAATTTCCCTAACCTTTTGTTGTTTGTGGTAATTTTTATAATTTTAATTTATTAGTAGCACCTCCTAAAGTATTATTAAGTTTGAATCAATTTGATGCCTAATCCTGTGAGTTCCCCCCGCACCATTCCGTTAGGGTTCCTCAAGCAGCATTTTGAGCACTGCCCCGGGGGTAGAGATGCACTCTGGATCTAGAAGACTTCATAATTTGAAGGTCTGAACAGTTCCGACCTAACAAAAGCATTTGAAATTGACATACGATGTCAGCATCCATAATAATTACCTACTCATTTTAGTTCAATTGGCACAGGCATACATTTCTAATTTTCTGTCCCTATTGAAGTGTGTATGCATCTTCACACATACAGTGCCTAAATTAATATCATGTATCATCACATTTCAGTGTTGGCTAATATCTTTACATCATGCATGAGTTTTACATCCACTAATTCATGCCACTTTATTATAAATTATTCGGAGCAAGTAAATATAACGGACCACAGTCCGTTATATTTACTAGGTTAAATTCTAGTCCGTTATCTTTACTAGGTTCAATTCTAGTCCGTTATATTTACTAGGTTAAATTCTAGTCCGTTATATTTACTAGGTTAAATTCTAGTCCGTTATCTTTACTAGGTTAAATTCTAGTCCGTTATCTTTACTAGGTTAAATTCTAGTCCGTTATCTTTACTTAGCTCCATTAAATTTACTTGGTTAAATTATTAAATGTTTGATCTGGTCCGTTAACTTTACTTTCTCCAATCATTCTAACATAAATCCTCACTTGTTATTTGCTATATTAGTTAATAATCTGCACGTTTTATTGAGAGGATCTTTTTTTATTATGCATCGTAATATTTTGAAAATTGATGCACATCGAAAACATCGAATCTAATGTTTGCACCTTCTCATAATTAAGGGACATTATTTCTATGATTATATTTATTCAGTCCAATGGAATTTATTTTCTCCATTTTCATATCTGTTCATTAGAATTTATTTTTTTATCCATTATTGAAGTGTCTTCTTCTCTTTTGTTCTTGTGACAGACTAAGGCCAAGCCCCAGGCAGCAGCCACTGAGGAGATAAATGCGATGGTACCCACTCAAATGCAACCAATGGTACCCCCTCCAATGGCACCAACGGCTCCCATGGGTGGCTTCCAAGTGAGTCAAAGGATAATGTCATCATTGAACCATATTATTATTTTCTGAATGTATTTGTATTAATTTCTACTTCTCTGATGATTTGTATTTAATTTAGTACAATATTATATCCTATTGACCCCACAATTCAAATTTGGAAAAAAATTAAATATTATTGATAAAAAAAATCTGTACGTATCTATATTCTGATAGAATATTTTAAATTTGGCAGCAGTTTAAAAAAGTTATCATATAAAAAATAATCTAATTGCAGCAGTTAGGAACGAGAGAGTTGAATCTTGTTTAATTTTATATAATTATATATTTGTGTATAGCTAACTTAAATTATTTACTTCATTGCAGGGTTTTCAAGGTTTCCAAGCTCAGGGAGTAGGTGCCCCTCCCCCCTCTAGTTTCCAGCCCCCTGCTGCCGCTCCCTCTGCTCCCCCCTCCAGTCAAACCTCTGCTCCGTCAGCTCCCCTGGGCCCCATTCCTGCCGAGGCAAAGGCAGTGCACGATGTGTTCAGCAGACTGTACGGCAGAGCAATGCAAATGTCTCCCAATGCAAGTACTCAGCAAGCGCTACAGATGATTGGCCCCAAACTGGAGGTGCTCTACGACAAGCTGAGGGCGGGACAGCTCACCTCTAAGACTCTGGGGGGACTGCAGGCCATTTGCAAGTGCATTGAGGCTGGGGACTACCATTCCGCACTGCAGGCACACTCACAAACTCTCACTCAGGGTATGTTACGAATTATTGGTCGATTCCACATCTTCGCTCATATAAGAAAAACAATATAGCTAATCATAACTTTCAAGTACAAATGTTTGAAAAGTAATAACCAGTCAAATTGACTGCTAGGTAGTTTTAGTGTTGCTGGATTAGTTATTTACTTCCCTCTAATTTCTTACTTCTAACTAATCCCTATTTTTTTTTGGCAGGTAATTTCGCAGAGATGTCTGCATTCATGCCGCATGTCAAGAAGCTCGTGACGACGTGCATGCAGTGTCAGATATTTCTCTAGATGATTTCTATTTGTTTGGGTTGGAGAGGTTCAATATACGTTTTCATGGTGAGAAGTTACTAAATCAACTCGCAGCAGTTATTATTTTCAAAAGAATTCAAATTAGTCAGTCTCAAATGGTGTTAGCTACTATAAATCACGTGTGTGATATACTCTAGATGTGATTTAGTACTTCTATCACCTTAATTCTTTAACGCGCTTTCAGATTCAGTTTGTCATATCAGAAATAGTTATTTTCATACAAAGTAATTCATGCGGTTTTTCATTTTGTAAATAATAATACTGTCTTTCTGCTAAATAGTTTCTCACCTTTTAGGTTTTTCAGTCTAACTTGATTTTTTTTTATTGCTCTTAATGATTAGCTTAATAGTTAAGTTAACTTTGTTTACCTTTTTGTTTACCATTAGTTTTTTAGTCAGCCTCTGTAGCTATTTATTTACGGTGGAGTTTAAATAATTTATTAGTCCAATAAGATGTGAAATTGAATGTTTTTTTCTTTTCATAAAAATAGTTACGTGGTTAGAGTTGCTATCGAACAATTAGGTAATAATATAAGTATATTGTGTAAAATCTATTTAAATACATAATTTATATACTGTTTTCAATTATTATTAGCTTATACTGAACTAAAAATAAACTTGTGATATAAACACTCTAATAATATTTTAATGTTTAAAATAAAATTGGAAAATTAGAAGCAATAATTTAGATAGAGAGTTAAATACAAATAATATGGATAATGTGAACATTCTTACTTGAAGACTGTTTATCTTCATTTGTTACAAAACTGAAAGAAAACATTTCTAGAAGAATAACTATAACTATGTGCCGCTAAACTACGTCACATCTAAACTATGATTAATATATATAGAAAATTATAATTTAGACTCCCCAAATGGAAATCTGTTCATTTAACCAGTATAGCTAGTTACAGATACAACAGTTAATGTGCCTATGTACTTTGGAGGACTCTGTTGAAAGCGTTGTAGGCGCTGTCCAGCTCGAAAATCAGTTGCCTCACTTCACTCTCAGACAAAGTCTCATCGGCAGTCATGCCCTCCATCTTGTTGATCCATTCTTTGATTTTAATACGCCCCTCAAAATCCTGCAGTATTAAGATCAAGTTAGCTTCTTGTTTTACTATTTAGTAGATCTCAAAATAAGCAAAGTGTACTTACGGCAGGCACCACAGACAATCTACCAATGTTGTCATGAAGCTCTTTCAAATCTGGCTGTAGTTCATCATTGGCGTTAATACCCAAACGTAGCTTATCCATGGCAGTGATAAATAACTGAAAGTGGATATATTTGTGAACATAACTATTCCACTGGATTGGTTTGAATGTATCCATAGCAATTAAATGGTAGAACTAACCGACACAATGTCTGCAATACATTTACTAGTGTTGCCCTTGTCATCTTTGATGGTGATTGGTCTGTCTTCTCTTATTCTCTCCAAGGCAGCTTTGCAGTTCATCTGAAGTGAATGTAGGAGTGTAGGTTAATAATGCTAACATTACTTACCTTTTGTGATTGGTGTAACTAATAAATAATTGAAACTTCAAACTTAACAATGTAACTTCATGAACAATAATAATGGAAAATTTGGAACAAACTAATTTCAGTCTCAAACCACATAGCTAAATGCTATTAAAAATCTTTGCTTCAAAAAATTAAAAACATAGCTACTATGAATTTTGCTTCTTCTGATATGCAAAATTTAGTTCAGCAGGTATTATTGATTCAATCCCTAGTAAAAATTATTTAAAGTGCAATTCAACTGTGTAAACCTAAAAGCTGAACCATGTAGGAGAGCAACACGAGAATTAATATTTAAGTGATAGTTGTTGATTATTTTTGGTACTTATTAGTAGATTGATATATTACACATTGAAAGGAAATTATCATTTTATCCATTTATGATTTCGGTTATTCACATAGCCGCATTCTTTTTGTTCAGTTGACAACACGCTGTTGCGCAGAGAGGTGGTGAACTTTTCACCTCTGTAGTTATTCCGTTTTCCCAGTTTCTGTATACTATTTAGGTTGTGTCAATATACTGTTTAGTTCATTTACCAGACTTTCATTTAACCACTGCTCTCTTAAAATATTATCAGTGGTTATGGGCCCAGAAATCGCCCTGGTTAAATGAATTAAATTTTCAGTGATATTGTGCCAACGTGACAGTGTTACTGTGTGGGTAGTTACTGCGTTTCAAGGTCAGCGAGGACAAACGTGTGTTCGTTTGTACGGTGTTGAAGCCTGAGTGCGGCTATACACTACGCAATTGGTAGATTGTTCACACAAACAATTTGTTTGTGAATCTGCAGTTATTGTGATTGTTCACAATGGACCCGAAACATGTTATTGTTCCGCTTAATGAAAGTAACTATGCCACATGGAAGGTGCAACTTAAAATGGCGCTGATGAGGGAGGACCTTTATTCAATTGTAACTGGTACTGAAGATGTCCCAGATGATCCTGATTCAACTGATTACAAAAAGTATGTTAAGCGTAGAGATAAAGCTTTAGCAACTATAGTACTTGCTGTTGAACCAAAATTGCTATATCTCTTGGGTGATCCAGATGATCCCGCTGATGTGTGGAATAAATTACAAGGTACGTTTCAACGGAAAACGTGGGCTAATAAGCTACGTTTGCGGCGTCAGTTATATTCCATGAAATTGAAACCTGGTGACAGTATGCAGTTGCACCTCAAGAAATTTACTGAATTATTTGATGAGTTGGCAGTAGTGGGAGATGCAGTTGAAGAAGAAGATCGCGTTATTAACGTGTTAGCATCTTTACCAGATTCTTTTTCTACATTAGTTACGGCATTAGAAGCCACGGATAATGTTCCATCGTGGGAAACAGTTACAGAGCGACTTCTACACGAGGAAAGTAAGATGCAGGTGAAAGACGACAAAGCCCATGCTCTAACTTCTAAGAATAATTCTCACACTGGATTCAAGAAGAATAATGTGAAATGTTATGAATGTGGAAAAATAGGCCACACTAAACGTAACTGCCGTGTTTGGCTTGCTAAATCAAACAAAGCAAACACTGTTGAGCTGAATAAGGAGAAAAATGAAGAGCAGGTAACATTATATGCCAGTGCTTTATCTACACCTGTTGAAAGTCTCTCAAAGTCCTGGATTATGGATTCAGGAGCCACCCAGCATATGACCTATCAAAAGGAGCTATTCATCAAGATGGACAACTTAAAAACATCTACAGGCGTCATCGTTGGTGACGGAAGGCCCTTGGAAGCAGTTGCTGTTGGTGAAGTTCAAGTGATTTTAAAATTTCCAAACAATATAAGTAAGAAATGTGTTATTTCTAATGTGCTTTATGTGCCTGAATTAAAAACAAATTTATTAAGTATTTCTAGATTAACTGAAAATGGTAAACAAGTGAAATTTAAAGATACAGCTTGTGAGGTCTATCATAACAATTCTTTACTCGCTTTAGGAGTTAAGGTAGAAAATTTGTATTATCTTTGTTCTTCGAATATTGGTTCTTATGATAATGCAAATGTTGTTTCCAATGTTGACGATCAGACAATGCTTTGGCACAAGAGGTTAGCGCATGTTGGTTTTGATAATTTGAAGAAATTGATTAATGATAACTTAGTCAGAGGACTTGATTTAAAGGTAACTAATTTAAATAGAAATGATTTCTTCTGTGAAAACTGTGTTGAAGGTAAAGCGTCTAGAAAACCATTTCCTAAATTGGCTAATCATAGAACGACAAAACCTCTTGAGCTAATTCATACTGATCTGTGTGGTAAAATCACTCCATCCTCATTAGGAGGAGGTAATTATATCATTACTTTTATTGATGATTGTACTCGCTATGTTTGGTGCTATATTCTTAAAGCTAAGAGTGAGGTTTTTGATAAATTTAAAGAGTTTAAAGCATCAGTTGAAAATCAATTTAGCAAAAAGATTAAAATTCTAAGATCAGATAATGGTGGCGAGTATACGTCAAATGAATTTGAATCGTTTCTCAGAAATGAGGGTATCAAACACGAAAAAACTGTTCCAAAAACACCTGAACAAAACGGTGTTGCAGAGAGACTAAATAGGACATTAATTGAAGCTACTAGATGTATGTTATCTGATGCTAAACTAGATAAGTCTTTTTGGGCTGAAGCTGTCTCAACAGCTGTTTATATACGAAATAGAAGTCCAACTGTTGCACTTAAGAGTAATACTCCATATGAGGCTTTGTTTGGTCGTAAGCCAAGTATAAAACATTTGAGAGTTTTTGGCTGTGTATGCTACCCTCATATTCCGGGAGATGAGCGCTCAAAATTAGATCCTAAGGTTAGACGATGCATTTTTCTTGGTTACAGTAGTCAAAGTAAAGCTTACAGAGTCTATGATTTAGAGCGTAAGAAAATTGTTATCAGTAGAGACATGGTCTTCAATGAGTCTCAACGATCTTCTGTTGAGAAGGAGAGAAATGCATCCAGTCTTGATTCATCAATTCAATTACCATACATGTCGGACGACAATGATCAAGTAGATTCAGAAGAACTAAATGTGAATGATGATGAGAATTTTCAATTGAGACGATCATTGAGGAATAGACGTGAACCTGATAGGTATGGTGATTGGACTTACTTGGCTTGTGATGATAAAAAAGATGAACCCTTAAATTTTTGTGATGCAATGAAATCAAAAGATTCAGGTAAATGGAAAATAGCAATGCAAAACGAAATTGATTCAATCAAAGAAAATAATGTTTGGACTTTAGTAAAGTTACCTCAAAATTGTAAGCCAATTGATTCAAAATGGGTGTATAAGCGAAAAATTGATGCAAATGGAAACGTAGAACGTTTTAAAGCTCGTTTAGTTGCAAAAGGATTTGCCCAAAGATCAGGATTAGATTATGATGAAACATTTGCACCAGTAGTTCGTTTTGAATCACTCAGGACATTATTTTCAGTAGCTATGGAATATGATTTAGAATTACATCATATGGATGTTACATCTGCATTCTTGAATGGAGATTTAACTGAAGAAATTTATTTGTCTCAACCTGAAGGATTTGTTATTCCAGGCAAAGAGGACTGTGTTCTAAAATTAAATAAAAGTTTGTATGGTCTGAAGCAAAGTCCTCGTTGCTGGAATGGATCCTTGGACACATTTTTGAAAGAGCTTGGATTTGCACAATCATCTGGTGATTCATGTATTTATACTTGCTCAGTTGAAAATGACATAAGTGTCATTGCTGTATATGTAGATGATCTCATTATTGCTTCAAAGTCACACACTAGAGTTGCTCAAATCAAAGCTGCTTTCTCTAACAAATATAAAATGAAGGATCTAGGTAAATTGAATTATTTCTTAGGTGTAAATGTGATTCAAAATAAAGAAAAACTGTTCATAAATCAAACTACTTATGCTAGTTCTCTTCTAAAGAGATTCAATTTTGAAAATTCTAAACCCGTTCAGACGCCTATGGAACCAAATATTAAGTTAGAAAAGGCAAATGAAAACTCAAATCTATGTGACAAAACTTTGTATCAGTCAGCCGTAGGTAGTTTGTTGTATATTTCTATGAGAACCAGACCAGATCTGACTTATGCTGTAAATCAAGTTGCTCGTTTTTGCTCAAATCCTACAGAGCAACATTGGTGTGCTGTCAAACGAATTTTGCGTTACTTAAATGGAACTATTGATCTTGGAATTATGTATTCAAAGACTAACTCTAGCGATTGCAGAGGTTTCTCTGATTCAGACTGGGCTGGAGATCATAGCGACAGGAAATCGACATCAGGTTATTGTTTTCAGTTCAGTGGTGGTGTCATTTCTTGGCGTTCTAGTAAACAAAATTGTGTTGCACTCTCAACTGCAGAAGCAGAATATGTTGCTCTTGCTAGTGCTACACAAGAGGCAATTTGGTTGTCTAGATTACTTAAAGAAATGAGTGTTAAAGTAAAAGAGCCAGTTGTAATATTCGAGGACAACCAAGCTGCCATAAGTATTAGTAATAATCCAACGCATCATCCTAGGACAAAGCACATAGATATAAAATACCACTTTGTTCGTAATGCTGTTATTAATAATGAAATTCTTTTGAAATATTGTCCTACAGATAAGATGTTAGCTGACATTTTTACTAAGAGCTTGTCAGCAGATAAATTTTGTTTCCTGAGGAAGATGCTTGGTATGTTGTCAAGGGATAAATTCCTTACAATGTGAGAAGGAGTGTTGATTATTTTTGGTACTTATTAGTAGATTGATATATTACACATTGAAAGGAAATTATCATTTTATCCATTTATGATTTCGGTTATTCACATAGCCGCATTCTTTTTGTTCAGTTGACAACACGCTGTTGCGCAGAGAGGTGGTGAACTTTTCACCTCTGTAGTTATTCCGTTTTCCCAGTTTCTGTATACTATTTAGGTTGTGTCAATATACTGTTTAGTTCATTTACCAGACTTTCATTTAACCACTGCTCTCTTAAAATATTATCAATAGTATCCTAACACTCGTCTTCTAGACCCATATTATTATAGTTGATATATGAAATTAATTATGCTGGCTATAATGTCAATTGATTTCAGTGAAGAAGATTTGTTATAGAACAATCTCATAAATATAATAACATTTAAATATGATTCTGAAAATAGTATTCGGTAGAAAGAAAAGCTAGAATACTGAATTATCTCTGTTCTATTACCTTGTATTTGATGACGAAGCTCTCAATGCTGGGAAACTCTTCCCCCTGCACCAATTTGAAAGCTGCTTTGTACTGCACTAACAATTTGCTGCAAGAAGCTGTGTATTCTTTGGGGGGAATGATGTCCTGGAAACAATTAAAACATTAATTTACTCTTAAATAAAATATAATGATTGAATTAGCTAGTAAATTATGTTCTTACCTTTATGTACATTTTTTCAAGATTTTGAAGAGTGTTGACGACTGCATAAAGCTCAGCCATGTTATCATTCCTTAATGGGTAGAAATAATAATAAATTATCTACCACCATATGAAATGGTTCAAGATCAATTATTAGCTAGTAGTTATATTTTTGAATGAAAAGACATCAGAGAGGTGTAGAATATTCAACTTACTTTTCTCTTTCTCTTGCATTGTTGTACAGCTTCACCTCTTCATACAACTCTGAGCGATTGGGGTCTGAAAAGGAAAGCAGAAGAGATTGGCATATCTATTGTTTTGAGAATGCATATCATTTTAATAATCTGGCAATCATCAAAATTAAAACTGAATATGAATTTTGTGTTGCAATTATATAAAAAATCTAGACATGAAAAGTGAAGGAAATGTATTTACATATTTGGCTAGCATCAACAAGTAGGTATCATTCTTATACGGCAAGCACTTATGACCTGCCTGCAATATTGATCAACTGCACTGCGTCATCTAATGTCCTCTATATATCCACCTTCAGCTCAACAATTGATCATATTCAAAGGAGGAGCAATGGAACCAATTACTTTACCCTAAATAATTATTTTTAAGGCTACCTTCAATACATATCAATCAAATCACGAAGCAATTGTCAATTGATGGATAGTTAAACAAAATATGGATCAATCATCCATACACTTAAAACAGACACGGAGTAGGATGATTGATCAAAATCGCAGATCAGACAAAAGTGCATGATATTATAAGTACTATTATGATTCATAGAATGGGAAAAATGTTATAATATAAAATTAGTTATATTAGGAAAACTTACCAGAAATGTTTGATATTCCAGCAAACATAATGTAATTGTTATTAGCTAGCTAATTCAAGTTTTAAACTGGTTACAAAAAGTAATTCTAGCTAGTTAGAAAATAGCAGATTAGAAAAAGGTAAAAAAAAAATTAAATACCAATGTCTGTAATATATTATGTCACCAAGTCATATCATATTTCAGAGTCACAGAGTCTGTCAGTATTTCAGTTACAGTAATTTTTTTATCCTACAATTTAAATTTGTAAATCAGAATTCCAGATATTTCTAATTAGCTTTACTGCCTTTACATTTTGGTTTAATTCTTATGTTACTGTTAGGTAGTTGACTAGTGGTTACCATGTTGATTAAAATAATTTTGGCTTGAAGTTTGAACCAGGCCACTCTGGAAAATACCTTAGGCTAACAGAAGAATTTTAGAGGCTAAGTGCTGCAGATTTAACAGTTCCCATTAATTTATTACTGTATTTTGAGGTTTGCTAAACTACTACTCCAACATAATAATTAATCTATCAGAAAAGACCAACTCTGCATAATGTGTCTCTTCTCCCGCAGAGACTGATCGGACTTCCTTAGACCGGGCAACTTATAGGTGAGAATGGTGTGATTCATTCATTGATTTCATCACAATCTCCAATTTCAATGTTTCGCCAGTATACTGGTCAAAACATTGAGAAGTCGCCAGTATACTGGTAACTTTTGAGGGGTGAAATAAGATTAGAAACCTGTAAATAACAAGTAAATCACTCATTGATAGTCTCAAATGAAACACATGCATCAGAAATGATGCATAAGGATGTTTTCAAGTGTAAAATCTTCACTAGGAAGTCCTATTTCTTCTTCAAAGCATCTTAAAGGTGGTGACCTTGATCCATTTTATCACCAAACTGGCAAATTTCCTGCCACATTTTGTCTTTGAAACATGGTTCAATTTCTAAAATTCAATCAAAAACTCACACAGAGAGAGGTCTTGGAAAAATGTTCCATATTTTGCAGTCTGGGAAAAGACCACTTTCTCCAGAGTGAGAACCAAATCCAGATTGTATTTGGTGGTAAATTCCAATGATATGTCAGCACGACAGCAGATTTTTATTATCTCTGATAAAAAAATTCCTGCAATGTCGGAGGATATTTAGCTATTAATTCTTTCATTACCATTAATTTTTGGAGGCAATGGAGGGGAAACAAGAAAAATGTTGGAGGACTAGACAAATTGATGAAAAATGTTGGCAGCTATTTCTGAGATTTTTGAAAAAGTCAGAAGAGTTCAGTGCACCAAATGGCAAATACAAACCCAGTCTACAGAATATGGGACATTTTTAACATTTTCTGTGCGAACAATCCTTAATTTCCTCCTATATTTACATTAATTTTAATGTGAAAAGAAGGCAAAATAGAGGATTTCTTGGAGAACACTTTACCAGTTCCTGCAATCTGGATACAAACTGGTATGCTTACTATGCTAACAGCTAAGTATGCTTCAATTTTATTAAAATAGAGAATTTATGATAGCTAATTAATCATTTTGGAGAGAGCTGGTGAGACAAACTGACAAAGGAGACACACTATTTTATTTGGGGTTTGAAAAATAAAAAATTGAAATCATTCACAAAAAAAAGAATTGTTTTCAGAGAAAGCTTTTTATGAAATATTGGGTTGGGCTCAAAGGTAGCTAACTCCATGCAGTGACACAGCATCCAAGTAAAATTGTATGTCTCATAAACTCACCATTTGTCTCTCCAGCTCTCTCCAAAATTCAACAAATTCTCTCCAAAATGATCAAATTATCATAAATTCTCTCCAAAATAACATTGTAGCATAGGAGAAAAATAGAAAAAACTCACCATTTGCAATTGAAGGGCTCAAAATAACTGTCACAAACTCGCCATTAAAATAGCGAGTTTGGACATGCTTTATTACTTGGCACAGCATGGATGACCAGTCTGCACCAGTCTGCAGAAACTGGTAAAGTGTTCGTAGAGATCTCTTATTCTGTTCGTAGCAAAATCAATGTAAACATAGGAATTAATTCAAAATTGTTCGGAGAGAATATCCCAAATATCTCACATATTCTGCAGACTGGAGTCTGCAGAATGTGTCTCTTCTCCTGCAGACTTTACTTTGAGAGAGACTGAGAGAGCTACCAAGTAAATTAGTATGTCTCATAAACTCACCATTTGTCTCTCCAGCTCTCTCCAAAATTCAACAAATTCTCTCCAAAATGATCAAATTATACTTAATTCTCTCCAAAATAACATTGTAGCATAGGAGAAAAATAGATCAAACTCGCCATTTGCAATTGAAGGGCTCAAAATAACAGTCACAAACTCGCCATTAAAATGGCGAGTTTGGACATGCTTTATGGCGCACACTGAATTGCGGAAACGAGTAATTCGAGTAAACCGAGTAATTAAAATTGGCTGAATTACGGAAAAGAGTAATTCGAGTAAACCGAGTAATTCGTTAATTGTTAATGTCTTTTAACTGTTGACACGTTAAGATGTGATAATTAATGATAGGATACTATATTAATAACGATAAAAACAAAATGTATGCAAAATATATATGTTTTTATCGAATTACTCGATTTCCGCGATTTCCTCTGATAGAGCAAAGTAATTCGAGTAAACTGAGTAATTGATGTTTTTTCAATTGTTGATTGATTTTTACTGTTGATACTTTATTAAAATGATAGTAAACAGTTATGAGACTATTTTAATAACTTTAAACAACTAAATGTATGCAAAATATATATGTTTTTATCGAATTACTCGATTTCCGCGATTTCCTCTGATAGAGCAAAGTAATTCGAGTAAACTGAGTAATTGATGTTTTTTCAATTGTTGATTGATTTTTACTGTTGATACTTTATTAAAATGATAGTAAACAGTTATGAGACTATTTTAATAACTTTAAACAACAAAATGTATGCAAAATATATATAGTTTTATCGAATTACTCGATTTCCGCAATTTCCTCTGATAGAGCAAAGTAATTCGAGTAAACTGAGTAATTGATGTTTTTTCAATTGTTAATTGATTTTAACTGTTGATACTTTATTGAAATGATAGTAAACAGTTATGAGACTATTTTGATAACTTTAAACAACAAAATGTATGCAAAATATATATGTTTTTATCGAATTACTCGATTTCCGCAATTTCCTCTGATAGAGCAAAGTAATTCGAGTAAACTGAGCAATTGATGTTTTTTCAATTGTTAATTGATTTTAGCAGTTGATACTTTATTAAAATGATAGTAAACAGTTATGAGACTATTTTAATAACTTTAAACAACAAAATGTATGCAAAATATATATAGTTTTATCGAATTACTCGATTTCCGCAATTTCCTCTGATAGAGCAAAGTAATTCGAGTAAACTGAGTAATTGATGTTTTTTCAATTGTTGATTGATTTTTACTGTTGATACTTCATTAAAATGATAGTAAACAGTTACGAGACTATTTTAATAACTTTAAACAACAAAATGTATGCAAAATATATATAGTTTTATCGAATTACTCGATTTCCGCGATTTCCTCTGATAGAGCAAAGTAATTCGAGTAAACTGAGTAATTGATGTTTTTTCAATTGTTGATTGATTTTTACTGTTGATACTTCATTAAAATGATAGTAAACAGTTACGAGACTATTTTAATAACTTTAAACAACAAAATGTATGCAAAATATATATGTTTTTATCGAATTACTCGATTTCCGCGATTTCCTCTGATAGAGCAAAGTAATTCGAGTAAACTGAGTAATTGATGTTTTTTCAATTGTTGATTGATTTTTACTGTTGATACTTTATTAAAATGATAGTAAACAGTTATGAGACTATTTTAATAACTTTAAACAACAAAATGTATGCAAAATATATATGTTTTTATCGAATTACTCGATTTCCGCAATTTCCTCTGATAGAGCAAAGTAATTCGAGTAAACTGAGTAATTGATGTTTTTTCAATTGTTAATTGATTTTAACAGTTGATACTTTATTAAAATGATAGTAAACAGTTATGAGACTATTTTAATAACTTTAAACAACAAAATGTATGCAAAATATATATGTTTTTATCGAATTACTCGATTTCCGCGATTTCCTCTGATAGAGCAAAGTAATTCGAGTAAACTGAGTAATTGATGTTTTTTCAATTGTTGATTGATTTTTACTGTTGATACTTCATTAAAATGATAGTAAACAGTTACGAGACTATTTTAATAACTTTAAACAACAAAATGTATGCAAAATATATATAGTTTTATCGAATTACTCGATTTCCGCGATTTCCTCTGATAGAGCAAAGTAATTCGAGTAAACTGAGTAATTGATGTTTTTTCAATTGTTGATTGATTTTTACTGTTGATACTTCATTAAAATGATAGTAAACAGTTACGAGACTATTTTAATAACTTTAAACAACAAAATGTATGCAAAATATATATGTTTTTATCGAATTACTCGATTTCCGCGATTTCCTCTGATAGAGCAAAGTAATTCGAGTAAACTGAGTAATTGATGTTTTTTCAATTGTTGATTGATTTTTACTGTTGATACTTTATTAAAATGATAGTAAACAGTTATGAGACTATTTTAATAACTTTAAACAACAAAATGTATGCAAAATATATATAGTTTTATCGAATTACTCGATTTCCGCAATTTCCTCTGATAGAGCAAAGTAATTCGAGTAAACTGAGTAATTGATGTTTTTTCAATTGTTAATTGATTTTAACTGTTGATACTTTATTGAAATGATAGTAAACAGTTATGAGACTATTTTGATAACTTTAAACAACAAAATGTATGCAAAATATATATGTTTTTATCGAATTACTCGATTTCCGCAATTTCCTCTGATAGAGCAAAGTAATTCGAGTAAACTGAGCAATTGATGTTTTTTCAATTGTTAATTGATTTTAGCAGTTGATACTTTATTAAAATGATAGTAAACAGTTATGAGACTATTTTAATAACTTTAAACAACAAAATGTATGCAAAATATATATAGTTTTATCGAATTACTCGATTTCCGCAATTTCCTCTGATAGAGCAAAGTAATTCGAGTAAACTGAGTAATTGATGTTTTTTCAATTGTTGATTGATTTTTACTGTTGATACTTCATTAAAATGATAGTAAACAGTTACGAGACTATTTTAATAACTTTAAACAACAAAATGTATGCAAAATATATATAGTTTTATCGAATTACTCGATTTCCGCGATTTCCTCTGATAGAGCAAAGTAATTCGAGTAAACTGAGTAATTGATGTTTTTTCAATTGTTGATTGATTTTTACTGTTGATACTTCATTAAAATGATAGTAAACAGTTACGAGACTATTTTAATAACTTTAAACAACAAAATGTATGCAAAATATATATGTTTTTATCGAATTACTCGATTTCCGCGATTTCCTCTGATAGAGCAAAGTAATTCGAGTAAACTGAGTAATTGATGTTTTTTCAATTGTTGATTGATTTTTACTGTTGATACTTTATTAAAATGATAGTAAACAGTTATGAGACTATTTTAATAACTTTAAACAACAAAATGTATGCAAAATATATATGTTTTTATCGAATTACTCG